>JAOTRR010000024.1:2546694-2558115 GCA_028570945.1 Gogo arcuatus
GCAACATTAACTTCTGATGGAATCTAAAACCTGATCGGTTGAAATTAATTTATGGATGAATACGAACTGTCCCAAGTCTCCCCCGTCCCAAGTCTCCCCGCTCTCCCCTAACCTGATTTGGCTGATGCTTTTATCCAAAGCAACTTATAATTGAGACAGGATACAGTTCAGGGCTAAGGGCCAAACAGTGGCAGTGGATTTGAACTCATAACCTCTCCAATCAGTAGCCCCATGCCTTAACTACTGAGCTAAATGAGTTAACACAAACTTAACCCATGAAGACAGTGGTAGTATGTCTCTTGTCATCTCCAGAAATAATTTGTAAACTGTACTGAGTTTTCTGGAAACTTTGATGTCCTGTATATGCACATGTATACAAATATTTTTGAAAACATAATTTTTCTTCTCGTGTCCACACAAAAACAATGTTATAGGTCACTGAAAATGAAGCTTTTCGAAAGAGGTGAATAAATTTTAAACCAGTTTTCATGTAGACGGGAAAAAGATGTTTTTGGAAATGCTGATGTCACAGTGTGAACCTGCACATGCCCTTTGCGTATATTTTGTGTATGTTATGAATGTGTTAGGACTCAGTTTATCACGCTTTATGGTCCATAATGTGGTTTTTTGTTTTTGATGTTTGCAATTTAATTTTGCATCCTTGTTCTATTGCCACCTTCTGGGCTGGAGTGCTCATGTGAGCATTTTCTCTCTTTTTTTAATGCTTTCATGTGGATGAAGATATTTTCAAAAATGGTGTTTATGTAGATGGGAATTTAAAAAAAATCCCCCAAATACCCATAGACATGTGAAGGGGGTCTTAGATGAAACAAGTAGTTCTCGCTGCTACTGGAGCCATCTGAAGATAAAACTGTCACTAGTACACACCCATGAAAACACCCCTATTCTGATCATATCAGTAAAAATGGGCAAATGTAAAAGCTACCGTTCTGTTTGCTAACCCAGTTTATACGTCCCAGTGTTGTGGATAGTAAAGAAAGTAAATATTGTATGTAGTTGATGAAAATCTGTTGGTTTCTGTGAATGACTGCTCACACTGTGGGTGTTAAATTCACATGTAGATGCAGATAAGTCAGCGTTCTTCCGGAGTTCCTGGAACGATACTTTATCTGCTCGAAACAGTCCCAGTGTGGCCTTCTCTGGCCTTTCAGTGTACGAGAGTGTGTTCAGGGATTGCATCATCTCTCGTGTCCATGCCCTGTGGTAGGAGGTGGACGGAGGCGTGGTGTGTGCTGAGGATCTTTTTATGTCTGGGTGGGGTTAAGACTTAACACTTTTCTATAAAGCTGGGATGGAAGACATGGTTTATCTCAGTCTGGAAATTTATTCCAGTGTCCTCCTACTTTCCTTAACAAAAACTCTGCTTCTTTTTTCGTGTCAGGTGAAAATGTCTTGAATATAGACAAATTTATATAATGACAAATACTTTTCATTTTCTTTGTTCATCCATTTCAGCTTTACACAGAAAAGTGTTAACTCTTTATCCCACTTAGGCATAAAAATGTCCTCAGCACACACCACACCTCTGTCCGCCTCCTACCACAGCGCATGGACGGACGCAGGAGACGATATAATAATCTGATATTTCTATAATAATAATAATAATAATAATACCATCATGAAAAAACCCTGTATTGTTCATTATGGGATTATTATAAAAGAAATATAAGATTATTACCCTATTTCTAGGAATGTTTGCCTTTTTTTCCACCAACTGCAATGGTCTTGTTCTACTGGTAGATAATTTTGCTAATTTTCAAACATTTACTTTGAGACATAAGCGAAGTGATCTGCTAATAGGATGAGCTCAGAGATTTAATGAGTAAAAATATCTAGAAACTGGATCATTTTATGAACTCATAATGAGAAATATCGCAGCAAAGTGTTAGCATGCCACAGTGTGATGTACACTATATAGCCAAAGTATTCACCCTTATTCATGATAGATCCATCCATCTATCCATCTATCCATCCATCCATCCATCCATCCATCCACCTACCTACTAAAACTAGATGAATCACTCCAAACGTAGTACCATTTATGGCATTTCATTTAATATTATCTGAATCATTCCTATTCGTTATTAATAAGAATAATTAATAATTAAATATTTTTTTAATTAAAATTCTAATCCTAATAAGAAACACATATCTTTTTGTGCCATGTGTTTGGGAATTAGTCACAGAATGTTTGCTGGCTGATGATGTGGAACATGATCGATCCCGCCTGCTCCTGTCTCTGATTAAACGTCCTGATCGTCTCTGTATTTTCACAACAACGCAGGATGATTAAATTCCTAACCTAAGCAGGGATTTGTTTTGGGTTCAGGTCACACTTTAGATTTTACATTTGGATTTCTCACAGCATGAATGTCCACTCAGCGTCTGTTACAGTTTTAGGAACTTCTCCGTTTGAGATTTGTTCTGATTGAGAAGTAAAACCATGTACATGTTCCTATTTTGTGTTTCCACTGCACTGGAAAAGCCGTAACTGTTATGTTCAATAACAGGTTAAAAACTGTGCACTTTATTGTTTGGGAGAGTTACACTGACATGATGTTAACACAAATTAACCCAGCTTTGTAAACGATGTGTTAAACGGTGCAGCAGGTGGCACGCTTACGCAAAGGTTGCATTCGAATCGGGGAAAACGTTGTCTCAGGATGATGTCTAACATGAAAGTGAGGCATCAAGGACTATTTGAAACGGATCAAACTCTCATTTCCTGTCTTGTAAGATGCTTTCAAACTTCCTCCATTACATTATTTCTTGAAGGCAGCATCAAAGATGCGTCTATTACCCATAAATCTGTGCTGCAGCTCTCTCAAGCAACAGAAAAAATAATTTAAAAAAAGATGGCGGACTAAACTTCACAGAAAAGTGATTTCATACACAAATGTATGTTTTTTAAAAGTCTTTTTTCACTTATACTTTTGAAAAGTTACCAAGAAATAAACATTATACTGTACTATTTTATAACCCTGTGACTGTAACCAAATACATTTATTTGATATGATTCATGAGGCATCTGTTAGCCAACTAGCTAACATTAGCTAGTTAGTTACACGGCGTGCTGATGTCACACGTTTCCGTAACGCTGTCCTAAAAGATCGTTTAAAACAATCGTTCGTAGAAGATGCCTTCAGTTGAAAGTCCTGCCTTATAAGACATCTGTTTATTATCGCAGCGAAGCAACAACCTTCTGTTTCAAACGCAGACAAAACATCACTTCAGTTCACTTAGCAAGTGAAGATAACAGCGAGGCGTAAAAGCCTGAGACCACACTGAACATTCGTGAGGTTTTTTTTGTTAAAATAGGAAATAAACTGAAGGTTTTAGAATTTTGAAAGATTTCAGACAAAGAAAGGAAATACTCAATATCTTGTTCACTGCTTTGTGCAAAAGGTCAAATGTTCCTCATGTCTAATCTCTTCTGCTGAAGCGTGTGATCAGACGACACTCCGATGGATTTGATCTAAAATTTTCTGCACAAACTTGTAGTCCACGCCAGCCCGAGTGCACACCGTCATTAAAGCAAAAACAGGACAAAACCAAATGCTAAGAAACTCTGAAATTCATGTAAATATTTCAGATTCTACTTTTCATTCAAGTTCTTACCAGTAATATAATTTGTAATGAAAACTGTTGTATTAAATTAAAAAGAATGCAAAATTACACTGTTTTCATTAGCGCTCAGAATTCTGTCGTGTATTTCTCATTCTGAAATTAATATAAAAAATACAAGACCATGAAGCTTATTTCTAGACATATTTACTAATTTCAAGCTTAAAATGATCTTATACTTTTGCCAGATTATTTTCAACCAGTACAATAATACGATTTGAAGCTTGAAACAATCTAATAAAGAGAAATATTAGCTGAATGACTGTATTCAAGATATTCCTACTTCTGGTCTTACTATACTAAGATGTTTTTGCAGTGTTCATGCGTCAGGTGTATTTATTTTTCCTGCAGTCAGCAGCATTAGGATGAGAAGCATGTGATCGAACAAAATCATGAAATCATCCACAAAACAAAATGTCATCACTTCTGCTGTGCCAGTTGCTCGCTGGCTTAAAACACGTCTCTAAAAATGTCAAGCGTTTATCAAATCAGTAATGTTTAATACGAGAAGCTCCACCCCAACTGCCTCTAGTCCATTAAAAAGCTTATCAGGGACTAAAAAGGTTCCTGGAACCAGACTACGAATACAAATATCTTGAATATGGGGGGATTCTACTAATATTTTTCTTTATTAGATTGTTTTTCAACAAAAATAAGATTGCTAAGCGTATTTTTAGATAGTTTTACTCAGTTCAAATCCTTTTGTTCTATTCGTAGATCATTTTGCTTAGAAGAAAGAAGAAGAGACAAGTTTAAGCTTGAAATCAGTGAATATGTCGAAGAGTAGGCTTAAAGCTCTTAGACTTGAGAAAGATTATCTTCACAACAAGAAGTCAATAGGATTTTATCTACAGCTTCCTCATTTGTATAAAATGAAGCGCTTTCTTCAATAACATCAGCACCTGGACAATAAAACTTCTGTGTGACAGATTAGTGGACCGTTACAGGCAGAAATAACCAACCAGAAGTAACAATTCCTCTCTGATTCAGACTCGAAAACACAAACTACTGTAATAGCTGTGAAATCGCCGTTAATAACTTTGAACTTGTACTAAAGTCTGGATCTGAATCTTGTCATGACATTTTCCTTGAACAAAGATCTCTCTCTGTTTTAGGTGGTGGGTTTTTTGCACTACTTTTGTTTCTAAGTCAAGTCAGTTTAATAGTATAGCGATTTTAACAACAGATGTTGTCGCAAAGCAACTTTACAGAAAAAATAATGAACTAATTTTATTCCTAATAAATCTATTTATCCCTGAGCAAGCCTGAGGTGACAAACAAGGCATTGAAAGGCAGTTGATTCCTTGTTAGGTTGTTCCAGTGCCTTTCAGTGTTGAACCTTGTCATTGCAGCACTCAGGCATCTGTGTTAAAGGGCATACATTGGCCAGGAATTGAACCCAGGTCAACTGCTTGGAAGGCAGCTATGCTCACTATTATACATTACATTACAGGCATTTAGCAGATGCTGTTATCCAGAGTGATGTACAGCATACCCAGAGTTAGAGTAACCCAGGGTTAGGGGCTCAAGGGCACTTCAGTCATTCCTGCTAGTCCAGGGATTCAAACTGGCGAACTTTTGGTCCCAAAGCTGCTTCTCTAACCATTAAGTCATGGCTTCCCCCATGGCTACTATACAACTGGCTACTATACCACTAACACTATACAAAGACATGTGGATTCGGTCAACTGGCTACTCTAAATCCGCCATAGGTGTGAATGTGAATTTCCCTTTTGATTTTTATTACCAGAAACATTTTAAAACCTGGTAGGCTATTTTAGTAACATCACCCGAGTTATTGGAACACCGCTCCGGTAGTCTGTGGGTTCTGGTCAGGTTCAGACCAAATATTTGTCCCCTTTCATGCATTTCATTATTTCAAAATCATCGCTACAGGACTGAAAAGCAGCTGGATGGAATAGAAGTTAAGCAACAACTACAGGTACATGATGAAAAGTAAAGGGTCAAAGGTTGTGCCTTTGGAAAGGAAAGGAAACTTAACCCCTAACTCCTCAGTGTTGTCCTGGGATTGGATTCTGCATCACCTTGAAGATGTTATGAATAAAACCACCTGCCAGCTGGTGTTCAATACTGTAACTTTGTGTGTAGTCTTGAGGCACACGATTGTACTGTATATACAGTACGTGGTTAAATCTGTGACAGACAGAGTGAGGAGGTGGGAGAGATCAGTCCGGATTTTATTTATTTATTTAATCATGTCACAGTTTGTTAAATGTCACAGCCTTCACTTAAATATTTACTTAAAAGTCCAGAAATCTTGATGAGTAACCTCTTTACTGAGCCTTATCAGAGAGGACCTTGGATAAGGCTCACGTGTCCATTGAATCCACATTATAAAAGATATCACAGCTCGAGCCCTATCAACCCGTCCTTCTAGTTTTAACAATATTTTCTCTTCTTATATTTCACGACCCTTGCTGCTAAATGGACGTTCACAACACAGCGGCTCAGGCCAGAAAAAACAACAAAGGAATCAGAGAAACAATGCACAGAATATCACTTTCTAAAGTCTGACTTATCACCTGATTCAGGCGGCTGCTGGAATTGTATTGCATGTTAATAAAAGCCAGTGTATGTGAAGAATGTGTAATTGCTATAATCCGGGGTTTTTGAGTTCACCAGCTCGTTATTTACATTCAGTCATTTAACAGAAGCTTTTATCCAAAGCGACAATCCAACCCATGCACAGAGCTGCTACAGACAGCGGTACAAACGCTCGGGTTTCCATTCACTGGCTTACAGTCGTGTGTAAGATGAGTGTAAGAGTCATAATTAATAACTAAGCATAAAGCTTAGTATGTGCTGAATGTGATATATGAAAGGGATAATTCACTTGGGTGCATGCATAGGAAATGGGTGCATAGGAAAATAATCAACAACAGGATGGTGTGATTAAGCGGAATTACTGTTACAACCCTGACGTTTGAGATTATTTCCTATAACGGCACACTCCGTGTTCTGTTTTATTCCTCTTGTACCACAGCAGTTTTTTGCTGTTACATTTTTTTATCCATTTATTAAAGAATCTCACATCAACCTTATAAACTCATACACACAGAAATGATCTGGAGATTCTGGTTGAGTTGCAGAATGGCCTTAAGTTTGCAAATTGGTAGCTTTTTATAGAGAAAGTTTTTAAAAAAGTCTAGTTCGGGGCAGTGTTACCATTCATAACTTTCTCTCTCTCTCTCTTTCAGTCTGCTGTAAGTGTGAGAGTCAGATAAGAGGCTGTTCCCAGAAAGGACACGCATGCTGTTGGGCTGGAGAAGGATGCACAGCACTGATACTGTTCAGAAGAAAAAGGCAGGATGGTATCAGCGAGAGGTGTGTTACTCTTAGTGTGTGACTGTGTGTGTGTAACAGTTGTTAAAGGTTTATATGAAAGCCTTGGCCATGAGATTGTCACCTTGAAAAGTTGCTGATCCTCCTCACAGAAAGTTCTTTTCATAAGTCAGCGAAACATTTTGTGGTGTCTGTGGCTGAACCTCTGAAATGAATCCAAACACCACCTACACAAACACACATCCATGCACGGTTAGCATGGCTAACATGCAGTACTAAACCATGCACATGCTCATACAAGTGCATTGCGTAGGCATTCACTTCCTTTTGAACTGTTCCACAGTTTTTAGTGTTACAACCTGAAAATAAAATGGACTTAATTGGGATTCTTGTTATGAATTTACACAAAATAGCCTATAATATTAAAGTTACGGGTTGTAACTAGGGCAAAAGCCAAGACCATTATTGCCAAGTCCAAGACCAAGGCTAGCCAAGATCGTATCAAGACTCTTAATCGGGTCAAAACCGAGTCAAGATGGAGTACAATTGAAAGCAAAACCGAGTCAAGATGGAGTCCAACTGAAAGCAAGACCGAGTCAAGATCAAGATGCAAAACCATCAAATCCTTTTCAAGCTTGAACCTTTACTTTAACTAACTTGCTTCATTTGTGCATTATGTCAATGATTAGTCTGTTTTCCAGAAGAAGGAATTACTTCCTGTCAAACTTTGTGAAATAAAAACGCAATACAAACATTATTCTAACAAACTCTCAGTTAAGACCAAGACAGAGAAATAATTCTAACAGAAAATGTCTCACGCCAAATATGGTGTGAATATTTGCTTGTGTGTGTATCAGGGTGCTAATTAGTTTTTTGCGTGCACTCATAATAGAAAAGGAAATACCAAACTCATCCTGTGTGTTTTGTCTACATGGAAGAAATCCAGCTCCTGTACCATGAAGGAAACCTACAATTAATTAAAGTTGTCTACAATTAAAAACCCACAGCGCAGCTGTATAAGCCGATGTGAACGACTGGAGGTCCAATGAAAGGATTTTTAGGATAAACAAAGCAAATGTTTGAACAGGTTTCACAAATCTTACATGGGAGAGCTAAAAATAAGTGTTTACATGTACAAGTGTATAATTACAGTGTTTACTACGAGGCAGTGCTCTGTGTGTGTGTGTGTGTGTGTGTGTGTGTGTGTGTGTGTGTGTTAGTTAGAAGTGAGGATTAGGGCCTGAGATCAGTGTGTAACTGAGTGTATCAGTGTGTGGCCCTAGAGGAAGCTGTAGCTCATTAGTGTCCAGAAGGTTGCAAGCTCAAGTCCCAACATTTCCAGAAAGCCTCTATTGAGTTCTTCAGCAAGATCTGAACCCTGAACTGCTCACAATGTAAATAAAAACAGGAACTCTCCATAAAATATTCTGAAGCAGAACAGCTGATGGGACTGATTCCTCTTTATATTAAATAAACAGCTAACACTGGAACAACAGCGCATCCAGTCAGGTTTAATTTTAAACAAAGCTCTGTGTACATTAGCTCCGTGCTGTTCTAACTGGTTAATCAGAGATGGAAGGAGATTGAAATCCAAAGCCATCCATTTGAACTTTAACCACTACAAACATTATATGCAGTTAATATTTTTGTATAAACACTCTCAGTGGTGTGTCCAGAGTTTTAAACGTGGTATGACAAAGGGGCTAAGAACACACTAACAGATTCAACAATGGGTTCAGGTTACTACAGTCATGGGAAAAAGAAAGTATACCCTCCTTCAATTCTATGTTTTTAGTCATCAGGGCTTAAATGACAATGGTGTAGTCCTCATCAACTTCTAGAAACAAACAAATAACCTCATGTGACTAAAAAAACCCAACAGATTTCAATATGTAGTCTTTTTTCCCCCCAAAAATGTAAACCAACATTCAGAAACCAGGTGGGAAAACTGTTTTCTGTAGGAGTTTTTCAGTCTCTCACATTGTTTTGGAGACATTTTGGCCCACATTCCTTCACGTTTGAGAGCATTTGTTTATGCACAGCTCTCTTAAGATCCCACCAGAGCATCTCAATGGTGTTGAGGTCTGGACTCTGACTTGGCCATTCCAACACCTTGATTTTTACTTCTTTAGCCATTCAGCTGTTGATTTGCTGGTGTGCTTGGGATCATTGTCCTGATCACAACCTGCTGGACAGACAGCCTCACATTTGTCTCAAGAATATTCTGGTATAAAGTGGAGATCTTTTTATCTCACTGACTGAAAGTTTCCCAGGTCCTGTGGCTGCAAAACAAGCCGAGATCATCATCCCACCACCACCATGCTTCACAGCTGGTACAGTATGTCTCACAGTTGATACTAACAACTAGAAGAATCTTAGACTTACAGTAACTTATATAACATTCTGTTGCATAAAAGAAAAACACATTTCAAAATGCTAAATCTTTAAAATGTGTTTTAAAGAGTTACCTTTTTAAGTCTTATAATCTCTCTGTATTAAAACTTGGACTCCACTGGACATGAGGAGTCTGGTGGAAAAACGAAGCCAAACGTTTAGACGGGTTTCCACATTCTCTCTCTCAAAATGCCAGCTGCTAGGAAGAAACAATTTACTGTGTCTCATGGACAAGGCAGAAGAAAAAGCTAACATTGTGTGCCTGTGGTGTGGTCATGAATCCCATACCATTCCTGTCAGGTTTTCCTAGAAATACGCCTCAGTGTTTTGTTTTGTTTTTAACACTAATCCCATTTATCTACTTAAAACCCCTAAATTCTCTACAAGCTTTTTTTTTTTTTAGGTAGTACATAAATCTGTGTAATTACTGTTTAACAGTAATAATACAATAACAATACATTTAATTTCTGTAGCACTTCGTCTTAGGAAGCAGTTCAAGATCAAATCAGAATCAGGGTGCTTTTATAAAAATTGATTTCATCCCCTTTAACTATAAACAGCTTTATCTTATAAATATAGTCCAGCTGTTTAAATGTGTACAATAATATTTTGGCTATGTATTGCAGCCAGAGATCTTTTTATTCCTGAACTTTCCATCAACCGAATACATTTTTTCTGGCATTTGACATTTGGATTAAATCAAAGTGAGCAATCAAATATGCTAATAATTCACTAAGAACTCAATAATAAATGTAATAACCTTGATAATCAGCTGTGGTTTTTGTTTTTGTTGTTTTTTTTAACTGCTGTAAATAATTGTATTTAATATAGTGAAGTTTTCTGTGAGGAGACGTCTAACATTTTTGGAAGGAGTCTCCAGTGTCAGAGGTAAAGCTGTAACTTTAAGTTTTCATACTTGTTCAGGACAGAGGAGTTTACACTTTACTTCAAGAGAGAGAGAAAAGAAGGAGAGGCTGGTGAAGGAACTACACTTTATAGCTGCTATAACGTACATTCTAATGCTTAATTTCTGGAAGTTCCACAAAATGAAATGTAACTATAAATGCTTATAAGTATGATGCAAATAATTTGATTGAGAGAGACTTTTATTACCTTTTATCCACATGACCCTTAGCGCCATTGCAAAAACAAAAATAAAAGAGCCTGACGTTTTAGGAGCTCACGTTACATTTAGGGTATGTGGGAAAACACAATGTCTATGTAGTATTAAATTAATGCTTAGTGCTTCTGTTTACAAAGGCATACTACTGAAATGAGAGGGAAAGTGTGTGTAAATGTGTTGCCTTGTTGATTTTTATTGAGAGAAACAATCATTTATGAACAACAAGGATTTAAGGTAAAAACCTAAATTATTATTATTATACTCAGTAATCCACTGTATAACCATAAGCCTGTAATCGCTATTTGAGACACATTTGGACCTGAAACTCTACATCTGTGGGCGTGTGAAGCATAAGAGAGAACTACACTTGGTACACATGCATATTATTGTTGATCATGGAACTGCCCGTCTGCATTCCACAGCTAGGTTAGCTTAATTGATCAAGTATTATAATTAACTTACATTAGTAATGGCTGTAATTAAAAAAAATGAGGCTGGTCAAAATGGCATGAAGAAGACAAAGCTGATTAAGCAACAGCTGTGGGCCATAAAGCCATTTCTGTTTTCACAGGTGCCACAAAATTAGAGCAACAGAACCCACATTGCCCGTCTGTTCTCTACTTTCCTGAAATAGCTCCAGAAACCTGTTTTGGTTTGATGGTTTTAGCGTCAGTGAGACGTCTGTCTTTTTCAGGCGATGGTGTAAAGTCTGCTGAGCAAACACATCTGGAAATAAAGAAATCTATTCAGTGCTAAATGTTAAGCTTCCCAAAGGCTCTGGGGCAAATTTGTGGTGGGAGAGGAGGAACCTTTACAATGTGAAACAAGTCTGCTCTGTGCTACACGGCTCTGCTCTGCCTTCATCAAGAAACTCCTGTGTACAAGCAGCAGCAGTGTACTTTACACTATCTATCTATCTATCTATCTATCTATCTATCTATCTATCTATCTATCTA
>JAOTRR010000024.1:2573245-2594053 GCA_028570945.1 Gogo arcuatus
GAATCCTGAACGGAACCGGTTCAAGAACCCGTTCCCTGTTGGTCAAAAAGCGGTACCAGAGAGTACAGCCAATTTTCCTCCCTTGGCTGCTAACCATGGGTGGCTCTGGCATCATCAGGATTCAATCCAGAAATTTCTTGATAATGTGGCTGAATTTTTTTTAATAAGCCTACTTAACAAACAAACAAAAAAAGGGATTTTTGAGTTTTGTTAAAAGTCTGTATGGGAGGGATGAATGATATTTGGCTTGCCAGTTATTCCTACTTATAGCTCACAAAACCAACATGTATTTCCCTGGAAATTTAAATGCCAAGTCTTGCCCACTGTTCCCTTTATACAACAGTTGAGACTGTTTTATTTATTTATTTATCTATCCATTTATTTATTTAGTTAGTTCTTTTGTGTTATTTTTTTCAGATTGGTCATCTTCCAGCGACCCTGGAGATGAAGTGGCTTATGTCCGCTGTAGGTTCCTACGGTCGTGCCGCCAGAAATCTCTTCACCACCATCCAGAACAGCGACCTTGATGATCTGGAGCAGTGTCGCATCATCAATGATCGAATCATAGGGGTAAATTAAAACCTATTCTAATTTAAAATCAATTATTAGTAGTGCAGCATCACAAGCTATGGCACCAGTGCTTTGTCGAGAGCTATCGTTTGTGTTTTGGTCTGTGAAAGTGCGTCAGATGTTGCTGTGGCTCGGTTCTGGAAAACAGCCCCAAAAAAAGATGGCAAATCAGATTTTTTCACCAAGTTGACCAAATTTCTTCCAACAATAAAAACTTTGTTTCTACAGTTTAAAAAAAATGAAGTAGCAAAAACCTTCCTAGCTAAGAATGATGTTACTCTTTGATCAAGTTGTTGCCATAGTGAAACGAACACAAGTCTAATCAATTCAGTTTGTAATCAGATACCAGCTGTCAAAATGTTGGAAATGCTTTTCCGCCATCTCATCATCATCAAAACAGAGAAGAGCGCCTACACACATTATACAGACGACAAAGATTTAAAACTTTCAAATGACTGATTAAAAATAAATGAATTACAAGAAATATAGCAAGTATATCGCAATATACCAAGATCAGTGGGGTGAAAAGACGGCGATGAGGCTCGTGTTTAAATGTCGTGAGTGACTTTACTTCAGGGGATGGGACCGAGATTGATGTGGAGGATCATCAAAGTGAGAACTTATTTCCCGTTTCGGCAGTGAAGCTGTTTTTCGATTAGTAGATTAGGTTATAAATGTAGAGGTAGGCGGGGCATCATTCAGTGGAATGAAATCTTTAAATGAGATTTTTCTCCCTTTGCTTTTGGGGGTTAACTTTAAAATGCTAGAACTTGACTTCTGATTGCGACCTCGTCCAAACCTGTATGGATATTTCTGGAAAGAATCATTTTTGCTCTCTACATTTTTGGTTTCCCATCTACACGAAAACTGTATGTGTGTGGACAGGGTCTGAGATGCATTAAACAAGGGAAATGTAGCTTATTTCAGCTACATACTTTTCAGAAGTAACTCCAGTAGAAAATATCAATGTGACCATGGCTTGTCATTTTGTCTGTATCTACAGGTGGAAAGAGATCTGCTGTCTCCTTATGTCTCTCCCCAGACCACGCCGTTCAGACACCTATTGCTTGGTTCTGGGTCATGCACTCTGCAAGACATACTCGCACAACTGACCGCGATCAGAGAAGGAACAGCCAGCACCGACATTGACCTGCTGAAAAATCAGTTCGCTCTGACCACCTGGACGATCCAGAGCTGTGCTAACGCACTCGCAGGCAATGTGTGGGACATGGACAATGACCTTTAGGTGAATAAAGTTTATCGCCGATTATAAAGAGAAGCTTCAGATTAAAACTCCAGTCCCCTTGCGTAATGAGTTGCACTCCACTGGTCTGTTAGGATGCCTTAAAGTGACTCTGTGCTATATTTCAGCCAAAAGCTTGCTTGAGTAAACAAGTGCATGTTCATTCCTTCCTCCGTTCCCGTGCACCCGTGCGAACGAGGCAAGCAAACATCATCACACGTCATGATGGAGCCATTAACATTCACGGTAGCTTTTTAAAAAACTTTTATGGTACTGTAAACCAAATGAAAATGACTGCTACAAAAAGATCAAATCAAGGGGTTTTTTTGGTTGAAATATAGAACAGTGTCATAACAAGATAAATATTCTCTCTAGAATAAAAAGAAGCAGCCATAAAAAAGAAAAAAAAACAACAACAACAAGAAGAATGCCAAAAGTCAAACCTGGTGCTTGATGAACATGTAGTTCTAATTACCTCACACAGTATTTTCCTGACCAAATACAGCAAAAAAAAAAAAGGCCAAGCTGCAAAGGTTTAGCTCAGTTCGTTAGGGAAAAACAAACAAACAACAACCCCCCCCCCCCCAAAACAGGATCTAGTTTACTATTAGAAAGTTCACATTTTAATTACTTTATTTGAGCTAATCCTGTTCAGAAACACTTGTATTTCAAAGCTGGTGATTATTTCACGAAGAAAAGTTCAGCGCTTTTAACCCAAAGCACCAAGCTTCTTAAGGTTTAGCAGTTAGAGGTCGTTTGTGTCTTATAATTGTGTTTATGAAAAAAATCCGAAGCTGTTACATGGTGAGCTGAACGCCGGCTTCACAACGTGGCACTGAGATTTCTATTTATTTATTTATTTATCAGTGACAGGGTTCACTATAAATAGTGTTTTGTACCACTTTTTTAAAGAATATGTATAATTATCGGAAGCAGTGCCTTCCATAATTATGACAGTTATACTGTCGAAATAACACAATGACAAAAGCAGCATCTGCTACGGACGTAAGGCTCATTTCTGAAAAAACAAACAAACAAAAAGAAGTCGTCACAACCAGGGACCATCACATTGCATGGTTCAGTGTTGAGTCACGCACTCAAATGCTGTCATTATAACCAGTGTTTGATGTGATATCAGGTGTCTCTCTCACACACACACACACACTCGCACACCAGCTGACTCGTCTCTGGTGTGTATTTTTTTATTCTATATTCTTGACCTTAACCATTATCGGAAGCAGCGTCTCCCATAATGTGAGTGAAGTCGATGGTAGTTTTTACCTACCAGCGTGTTGATATCGAGAGCAGGGCCTCTCATATTTCACTGTATGGTGGATGTTAATTATCGGGAACAGTGTTTCTCATAATGTTGTACATATTACCTGCATGGACAATGCAGTCAGCTTGATTAAAAAAATCTCCTGTGTTTCAGCTGCTAGTGCTTTCTTTATTCTGTATTTTTTTTTTTGTCATGTGAATGGAAAGTAGCGACAAATCAGATCAATCATGCAAGCAATAGAAATAAATCTGCATTTATGATGGGCATTTGTATAATTCTATATGCTTTTCAGCTCTTTCTTGTTTTCTCACGTGTGATTGATTTTTTTTTCTTGTTTGTGCCTTATGTGATCTGAAAAGCTTAATATTCTTTCCCAGAAAATTTTTCTACATATTAAATCTGTTCAATAGCTCAGAAAAATTTCTCATTCAAACACCTGTCTTAAGTGACGTAATCAAACTGAAGCTGGAAATTAATGACAAAAGTACAGCTAAGCTGCAGCTAACAATCCTTTCCATTTCAGCTGAATCTAAGAAAGATGAACTGCAGATTTTTCTTAATATAAAATCTACTTGCTTACGCTCCAGCACTTCCGAATTGTAAACCTGTTTGTCTTCAGCAACGTCAAATGCATAAACTGTTTAATGCAATAAATATGTACACCTTTATTCAAGTGTCTTGGCTTTAATTCTAACAGCCTCAGTCTACATACAGTTTATGAAGAATTTAAATTTTTTTTTTGGTTATTATCTACAAGGCTGAAAAGTTTGGCTTCTTTTTGCGATGTCAAATAGACTGAATATATTTAAAATTGACAATTTGATAGTAAAAATGAGCAGTATGCATGTTGAACAGTGTAATGCATTTAGGAGGAATTTGTATGCAGTTGAAATAGTGCGGTTTATGTTTTTCAGTGTGGAAATCTGAATTTGAAAGTTTTTCTGAAATTGAATTTCACGTTTTGCAACACTAAAATCTGAATCAATTCCATTTTAATGGTCGTTTAATGGTCTGCGATCAAACGTTTGGGAAATCCAAACTGAAGTACAGGTGTAACTAACTAGCGATGCATTTCTGCAAGAAAATGCAAGTGTGATTGTGCTGCAGTGCAACAATATTCCTTTCATTTCAATGGGGGGAAAAAACGACAAGAAAATGAGAGAACAAGTGTGCCTTTTCCAAAAGCTGCATATACAAGCACACTATTTGGGTACAGGACAGACAAGTTGAAGTTGGTTTAGGGTCAATATCTTAAACTGCAGGAGAAAAAGCAGTACTAAAAAAGTGGTCTGACGCATAACAGTAGCGTGATTGAGCAATCACAATAACACATTTCGAAGCGTTCAGACTTCAATACCATTAAATCACATTTTTAGATTTGCTTTCCAAATAATATCTGAACGAAGAACCCCTGTCCCTCTTCAAGATGAACGGTTAGGGCTCTGGGTTACTGATCAGAAGGTCATTGGTTCAAGCCTCAGCACTGCTAAGCTTCCACTGTTGGGCCCTCAAGGGCGCTGTATCATGGCTGAACCCTGCGTTCTCACCCCAAATTCCTAACAAGCTAGGATATGTGTGTGTGGGGGGTTTCACTGTCCTGTAATGTATATGTGACAAAGGTGGCTTCTTCATCTTGATTATAATATTCATTTTGTTCAAAGTTCAAGATATTATCACAGCCTACAATTTTAAAACAATGCGTTCAAATTCAGATTTTTGCATTTAATGCAAGAATAATAAAAAAAATTCCCTGGTTGCAAAAATATAAGACAAAACAACAATAACAAACAACAACTAATATGAACAGTGTACTTATAAAGTGAAACAGGAAGCTTGGACACTGACACACTGACTTTTATGCCAAAATCCAGGAAGCAGGATATGATCAGAGCCCAAAACCACTCACATGACTGCTGATATTTTGCAGAACCCCATTTCTCAGTACCATCTTGCAGGTAAGAAGCATTAAATTATGAGATTTAGGTGGAATGCTTGGAGTGTTGGGGGGGATTTTGGGAGGAGAAAAGGTTGCACAGGGAGGACAGAAGCTGTGTTTCTCTTCTGTTTACTCTTATCTGAGTTGTTAGAGTTTGTTGGTCACGTGACATTTATTGTGGCGCTTGTGGAGTGGGAATATTCCTGTTTAGGATTGAAATGGAAGTTATATAGACATATATTTATCATTAACCTGGTGTTTTTTTCCCCCCCAGTGGTGGTGACATTGTAAATTCGGGTGTCACATCTTTCCTGAGTTTCTTTTTTTGTGGTAAAACGGGAAAAATCCCGACGCTGTGATTACTCGAAAATCTGACAGTTTCTCAGATTATGCCCAAAATCCACACACTAAACTCCTAGCCTGTGTTATATCTGAGGCTATAGTGAGAGTATAGTGTACTAGTGTGTTTAGTGAAGTAGTGTGCAAGTTCCTCCTCAAAAGCAGCACGCGCCATTTCTTAAAGAGACACTACATTTACATGCAGCATAATAATCTGTCTATAATCCGATAATAATCCGACTGATAGCTCAATCTGACTCGGAAAAAAGTTCATGTAGACTATACTCTTCAATTCCTTTAATAATCTGTTAAATGGAGGAATAATCATGTAAGCCTTTTTTTTGTATCGGATTAGTTTCACTATCTGAATATTCTGCGCATATGATTTTGAGACACTAAAATACTCTTTTTTAAAAAAAGGTCTGCACTTCATATTACATATTTTATATTAGCCTAAATAAAGGGTTGGTGCAGTGCGTAGTGTTGCCACCTCAGAGCTCCAGGGTCGTGGGTTCCATCTGTGCAGAGTTTCCCATGTTCTCCACATATCTGCATGGGTTTCCTCTGGGTTCTCCGGTTTTTCTCCCACCATTCAAAAACATGCAAGTAGGTGGACTGGCTATGCGAAATTGCTAGGACTGAATGTATGTTGTCACTGCAGGGTGTATTCCAACCTCATGCCTAGTGTTCTTGGGATACACAACGGATCCACTCAGGATACTGTGCTCACTGAAAGTGAGTGAGTATATTAAATAAAGATGACACACTATTTAAAAGTGGATTGAAATTGGCATTGTTACCTTGCATCTTGATGGATGGAAATCGGAGGTGTTGTAATATTGAAAGTCGAGTCAAATTTATTTTATAGCGCATTCAAAACAACTTTCATTGACCAAAGTAGTGCAGTCAGAGAGTGCAGACCTCCACCATGGCCAGATTCTGTATCTCGCAACATTAGGGAAAGTGAAACTAAATTCGTGGATCCGCCCCGTGACTCAGATGCGCTCCAAATTTAATGGGTTCTTCCTTGGCCCATGCTACACCCTTCCACCAAGTTTCATGGAAATCGGATGGGTAAGCTTTGCGCAATCCTGCTTTAAGTCAGACAGACAAACAAACCACACTGAAAACATAATCTCCTTGAGAGAGGTAATAACAATGCTAATAAGAATGGAAATAATAAAAGAATGCATAAGAGATTAAGAAGATGGGGGAAAAGGAAGATTGACAGTGTGAAAAATAGACAGCCTGACTCAAAAGCAAGAGTGAAAACGTGTGTTTTTAACCCAAAGAAAGGGAGATCCTGGAAGGAAAGACAGGTCTATCACCGGGCACCTTGCTGGTAGTTTGTTTTTATTTCTTTTACCATGGAATTGTGTAAATGACCACACTATATATTATATAAAATATAGTAAGCTTTAAGCTTTCCCTAAGTTTGCCATATGCCCACAGTTCATCAGGAAGCCACATTTCTACACAAGTTTCTGTTCGCCCCAGATCATGGAGGATAACAGCAGTCAACTGGAATTGATCATGTCTGATTTGGATGAGGAAGCTGAGGGGACCAGAGTCGAAGAATGTGCACCTAAACATGTCCATCATTCCTTCATCAGATCAAGCCAGTGCACTCTCAGAAACATCTGCTTCGTGGTTACGGCCACTCTTTTCATATTTTCCTTTGGTACGGAACTTCATCTGATGTCATTTCATTAAACCATAGTTTAGATGATAAATAGGGAAACATTTGACACACATCACGACACACATCTCATGTGAAAAATATTGTTTAGTCTTTCTCTGTTCTACTTATGCTTCTGTAAACAGGCAACAGTTGATGATGTCATCAAGAAAAGTCTTGCAGTACCAAGAAAGTCTGGTGGGTTGGGTTGGTTGTGGTCGGAGCGTACTAATCGCTGACACACTTGTTAAAGTAATTATTTGGCGAGAAATTCAAATGTGCACAATGCTCACCTTGCCCTGATATATGTCATATATGTGCTTCATTGTCAAATAGCATAATCTGAATTTTAAATAAACTATTTTGCAAAATAGTAGGAAGAGTCCCTAATTCTGCAACTTCCAGCTTTCTAATATAATTCTGTCTTCAAAATTTGAGAGTTGGGGCCTAAGGGAAATGTTTCAAAGTATAACTAGGACAAAAGTGATCACAAGCACCCCAAAGTTGCCCTCACAGCTTGGAAGTGTGTAAGACCTATGTAGGACTTACTGAACAAGGGAATAGACGGAAGAGTTAATTGCACTTGTCCCCAGAAAGTATTTTGAGTCCTTTATGCTGGGATCAGACGACATATATTCAGCCCGATTAGGACAAGATTTCTTGACAAGAAAATTTCTCGTGTTGGGCCCGAATATGAACGTCAGGAATGACGAACGGGCCTTGTAGTGTGACATAATCAAAGAACAGCAATGTGATGTCTGGGACACCCCACGACACTCTGAAGAAAAGTCTAGCATGTCAGAATTATTTGTATTTTCTCACCTAGTTTAACAAATCCTACGATATGTTCCTTGATGTTCCTTCTGTAGCCATGATTTTCGACCCTCCTCAATTACACGCTAGGACATGAACCATGATTGGTCGGGGTCCAACTTGTAGTGTTGCCAGTCTCCTGACCAAGACAAAGCAAGAATTTATGGCACTATGATTGTCTATCTGACATGGTGACCATCGCAAAAGACAAAGCTATTGTGTAGTCTGATCCTGGCATTACTCTTACTACCTGGGTACTCGCACTCAAAAGGCAGTTGGAGTTCTTTAGAGTTCTTGGCCTTGGTTGACAAATGGCTCAGATTCATTCTCGGGTTGTGTGTTGGAAATAACTTTGTGTTCCTGATTTTGTCTTCCAGGATCCCTGATTGGCTACTTTGCTCATACAAAGAGAGATGGAGGTGCTCCAAGCTGCTTAGCGTCTGCTTCCTCTGAAGACGTGGTTCAGACAGAAACGATCTTAGACTGGAGCAATATTACATTCTTGTTCAAAAATAAACTGACCACAAGCAGCATTGAAAACAGTCTTACGTACGTTTACATAAATTTATCCAGTGTCTGGAAAAATTACCCAAGCTCCAGTGCCAATGCCTGGATCCAGTTTGTGTAGGGCTGTCCAGGCCAGTGTAGCTACAAGTTTTTATTCCAACCAGACACAATTAATCTAAACTTACGAAGAGGTCTGGGTTACTGAATACAGCCTCTTTCTCTTTCTCGTTCTTAATCAGTGAATTCTCCAGTATCAGTCATCAGGCAGGATCTCCAGGAGACAGGGAACTCAGCAGTAAAGTGTGGAAAAAATTCACTGATTTTGGCATGAAGCCTTGGACTGATTCACACTTTGTTAAGATCCATGTCCATCCTACAAAAGGGACCAACACAGTGATGTTCCATAATAAAACATTTTCTGAACCTGGCTATTTGGCCTACAGCCCAGCTGGAACAGCACAGGTTTGTGTTTAAGCCGTTTTATGTTCAGCCTGAATATTTCTTCTCAGGACATTGATGAATTAAATATAGATTTTTTTTTACAGGGTGCAGTTCTGTATGCTCATTATGGACAAACAGGGGACTTTAAGTCCCTGCAAAACTTAAATATAAGTTCAGAAGGAAAGATCATCTTGATCAGAGCTGGAAAAATAAGTTTTGCTGAAAAGGTTGGCACAATTTTATATCTGAATTCTATATTTTTTTAAATATTAGCTTGAATATTTTGTGTTTAAATTTTTTACTTTTGTTTAACTTACAGGTTGCTAATGCTGCCAGTGTGAACGCAAGTGCAGTGTTGATCTATCCAGATCCTGCTGACTACTTGTTTGATCAAGAGACTGATCTGTTTGGTCATGTATGTACCGGCCTTAAAGTTTATTTATTATTCAATCATATTCACTTACCACTTTATCCTGGTGTATCACCACGTAAAACTCCACGCTTACATTAACCCGAGGTTTGGATTGAACCGGGACTGTGAACTGGAAACGCTACTTGCTGCACCACCATCATGCCTTAATGTTTTATTCTGCATTAAATTTTTATTATTACATTTAGAGAGGTTCTTTAGTTCTTCAGATTGACATCTGGTCTTCTTGCACAGGCCCATTTCGGCTCTGGTGATCCATTCACTCCAGGTTTCCCATCTTTCAACCACACCCAGTTTCCTGTAGCTAAATCCTCAGGCCTGCCAAGCATACCTGCCCAGACCATCAGAGCCAGTACAGCTGCAGCCATTATGAGGTAAAGCACGCAACCCTGATCAAGTGAAGTTCTCAGTTCCACTGAAACATCTTTCAGTTCTTGTGCTACACCATGTCTAGCTTATGGTTTTCAGGAAAATGGGAGGTCATGATCCACCTCCTGAATGGGCTAGTGGTGGTCTGCCTAATGTAACATACAAGCTTGGTGGTGGTGATGACGTTGTCTCTGTGGAGGTCAATAACACTCTCACTGTGACGAAGATCTTCAACACGTTTGGAGTCATCAAGGGCTTCACAGATCCAGGTACACAATGATTCTTGAGTCCAGAAACAAATACATTTACAGGCAGGTATCAAATTAAGCAAAAAACAAAACAACAACAACACTGGGTGTCTTAGTAAGGTGTTCATACATCACAAGCTCTCTACTGGAGGGATGAACACCATTCTTCCAAAAGATCTTCCCTCAGTTGGTGTTTTGATGGTGGTGGTGAAGATCGCTGTCTAACACGCAACTCTAAAATCTCCCGTGTCTTCATCTAACTCATCTTTATCTTCTGGTTTAGATCATTATGTGGTGATTGGAGCTCAGAGAGATGCTTGGGGTCCTGGATTTGCTAAATCTACTGTTGGCACTAGTTTACTGCTTGAATTAGCCAGAGTTATTACAGAGATGATCAAAAGTAAGTCTGAATTTGGAAGTTTTACAATTACCTGACGCATGTAATTCAAGCTATATTTTTCTGATTAGTTCTGATCAAACTTCCTTTTTTATTATATTGGCTTGACAGAGTCAGCATATTGTTCTCCATAATCTTCTTCCACATATTATTCTATTCAAAAAATTGTGTAGATTCCATATGGGAATGAGGTGCTTTTGGGACCATAACAACAACCTAGCAACACCCTAGCAACCATCTGGGATACCATAGCAGTGACCTAGCAGCCATCTAGCAATACCCTAGCAACCAATTTGAATACTATAGTAACTGCTTAGCAATACCCTAGCAAACACCTGACATTCCATAGCATTGATCGAGCAACCACAAACTAATACCATACCAACCACTTTGGATACAATAGCAACTGCCTAGCAACACCTTAGTAACTACCTACCAACTCCCTGCAATACCATAGCAATGATGTAGCAACCACAGAGCAATACCATACCAACCATTTTGAATACCATAGCAACTGCCTAGTAACCACCTAGCAATTCCCAAGCAAGCACCTGGGATATCATAGCAATGACCTAGCAACACCCTATTAACCATGTGAAATGCCATAACAATGTAGAAACCATCTAGCAAACACTCGGGATATCATAGCAATGACCTAGCAACCATGTAGCATCATCTTAGCAACCACCTGGGATTCCATAGCAATGAACTAGCAACACCATAGCATCCACTTTAAATTCAATAGCAACTGCCTAGCAACCTCCTAGCAACACCCTAACAACCACCTGCAATACCACAGCAACAAACTAGCAAATTCAATCACCTGGTATACCATCGCAATGACAGAACAACCACCTTGCAACACCCTAGGAACCACTTTGAATACCATAGCAACACCCTAGCAACCACCTGGGATACCATAGCAATAACCTAGCAACTACCTGGGATTCACTAGCAGTGACCTAGCAACCACTTTGAATACCATAGCAACTGCCTAGCAACCACCTGGGATACAATAGCTATTACCTAGCAACCACTTGGGATACTGCCTAGCAACTACCTGGAACCACTTAGAATGCCAAAGCAACCACCTAAAATGACATAGCTTAATGTTTTAACCTTTCATTTTAACCTTTAAAGGTAACATTTTAACATTTAAAAGTTTTTAATATTTTTAACATTTTAAATGTTAACCATTTAATGTTATAGCCTTTTAGCGGGCTCTGTCAAGCAAAAATAAAGTTCATCCGTGTGTTATCATTCTAGTTTGCAATAGTGTGTCCCTTTCTTTTCTTTTTTTTTAAATAAGATGGATTCAAACCCCGGAGGAGCATCGTGTTTGCAAGCTGGACCGCTGGAGAATACGGGGCTGTGGGTGCCACCGAGTGGCTGGAGGTTGGAAGAGCAGTCTGTGTTTACTGTGTGTACAATACAGCAAGAAATGCTCAGTGCATTGTGACTATTCAGCTGATCACATTTCATGTTTTTGCACCAACAGGGCTATTTGTCTTCTCTGAGTATGAAAGCCTTCTCCTACATTAGCCTGGATGGTGTTGTCACAGGTGTAATTATTTTAACAGTGAAAAAAACCTAAACTAAATTATACCTTAAAGACCTTTACACGTACTCATTATTTAAATATTCTGAACAGGTTCCTTTTTCAAAGCAAGTGCAAGCCCGTTGATGTATGACTTGATAGAAAGCACTTTGAAAGAGGTGAGCTTTTCCATCCAAGACGTAAAGTTATGTTAATTTAGGAGAAAACTAATACAATGTTTTTGTTGCAGGTATCTTCCCACAGTGACCCCAGCAAGAGTCTGTATTCTCAAGTGGCTGGAAACAACTGGGAGGCGGCTGTGTATGTATTTAATCGAAACAACACATTTTCTAAAAAGGGGACATCATGTTTTCATTCATGTTCACTTGCTGCTTTATCCTGGTTAGGGTCACGATGGATCCGGAGCCTATCCCGGAAACACTGGGTGTGAGGGATGCCAGGGCATTATGCACACACACATTCACACACTTATTTACACCTTGGGGCAATTTGGCATAGTCAGCATGTTTTTGGTAGATGGGAGGAAACCGGAGAACCCTGCAAAAAGCCAATGTGAATACAGGGAGAACGTGTGTTTTGACAGAAACCTGAGCTTAGGATGAAGGATGCCATGCATTTGAATCGTGATTTATTTCCACAGGATGGAGCCGATGAGGATGGATGACCCCGCCTATCCATTCCAGAGCTTCTCCGGTATTCCGTCAGTCTCATTCCAATTTACTGAGGTAAGTATTATTCACAGTTAAATTAGCATAATTATTATTCCCACACTTTTGTATTTTTGTGCTATTAAGGAGTAACTCCTCTTTCTTTTCTTTCAGAATAAACAATACCCATTCTTTGGCACCATGTTGGACACCAGAAAGAATCTGGAAGCCAAAATGTCTACAGAATTGCTTGTGGTGGCCAAAGCAGCAGGTGAGATCGCAGGGCTGATGGCTCTTCGGCTGGTGCATGACCACCTGCTCAAACTGAACGTGGAGAAATACAAGAACATCATGTATATGCACGTAGGCAAAATCAATAAAGAAGTGATGCGCCTGCAGAAGGTAAGGCTTCTGACCTGCACCAAGTTAAGGAAGACATTAACACCAATAAATTCTGATCTTTGCACATTTCTGCACATTTCTGCTTATTATGTATTGGTATGCTGAACTTGGAGCATTTACAGAAAATTTCAAGGCTTTTAAAGACCCATAGTTGTCTAGTTATATTCATATTGATGTGAACACAAAGTTTCAAGACTTGATTTAAACCCCAGGGGCAAGTCATGTTGTAAAGAAGGTGAAGGTGAAGTAGATATGTTTCATTCACAAATGATTCAATCCGTTTGAACAAACTGCCATGCAGTGAGTTATTTCTTTCATTCGGTTGCTTCTAAAACTGAAAAACTACAAACTGCAATTTGATTTCAGTCTGACTCAGTGTCAGAGAATCAGCAATGAGCCTTGAAATATGATTAAATAGGATTATAACAACTTTGCATAGGTTTACATACAGTAATATACAGCTATCAGAAAAAAAAGTTGAGAGACCACTTTTAATATTGGTCACCATTAAAAGTGGTTTCTTAATTTTTTCCATAGCTCTATGTATCTACCTTTGGGGTTTTTTTGTGTGAACATGTATCAAATGTGTAAATCCACAAACAACCATTGAATACTTTTGGTCACAACAGAGATTCAATCCTTGGTGGAACAGCTGCACCATTGAGGTTCATTAAATCCATTCAAGTCTATGCTGGGTATAAAACAACACAAAAAAGCAATGATTATTTGTTATTTTTTACATTGCTCAAGCTGTTTTTTGTCTGCCTTAGGCTGTAGCTTTGGGCAAACCCTACAACAGAATGAATTTAATCACCTAAACAACTCGAATCACTGAAGATTGAAAAAAAAAAAAATTCAAATCCAAGATGAAGACTCAAGAATGTGGCTTTATGTCATGATTCCTATTTGTTCTTTTTGTCTTATTTTTTTAAACATCAACCTGCTCAAGGACAGCAACTGAAATGAGCCACTTGGCTAAATCTGAGGCATCATATTACATGATAAATTCTGTATGAATGTGTGTGTGTGGGGGGGGGGGGGGGGGGATATTCCTTGTTAAATAAATAAAAAAAGGATTCACTGGATCATGAATACATCATTCCTGTAAATGAAGGTATCATGAATCCTCAGGATTAAAATGTATTACAGTAGTTAAGCAAAATGAGGTCTGAAAATTGTTCTGAGAAAGGTCCTTCATTCAGGCTTATGGTTTGTGTGCTCAAATTTTCAGTCCAGCCACCTTACAGAGCAGGTACAAATGCAGTGGTTGATGTCAGCTTTGGGTTCATACAGTCGTGCTTCTAATCAACTCATCACCAGCATTGAAAACAGCGACCTCACTGACCTGCAGCAATGTCGCGTCATCAATGACCAAGTCATGGGGGTAAATCAAAAGTCATGATCGTATCAAAGCCAGGTATGTAGACAAAATCAAAACAATCCATGATGTGTTTTCTCTGTGTGTGTGCAGGTGGAGAGGAATCTGCTGTCTCCTTATGTGTCTCCCCAGGACACTCCCTTCAGACACATATTGCTTGGCTCTGGATCACACACTCTGGGAGCTCTGTTCACACACTTGGCCTCGATACAGAACGGTACCACCAGTGTTGACGCTGTCTTACTGAATAATCAGATTGCTATGGCTGCCTGGACGATCCAGAGCTGTGCCAGTGCACTTGCAGGGAACGTGTGGGACACGGAAAATGAACTTGACTAAAAAATTTGAACTGGATTGCACTATTACACTGCATAAGGTGTCAGAGACATATAAATGAACTGACATTGATCAGACTGCCTAAAAGCACTACATTGTGTTATATTTCAGCCCACTGCTATGAAGGATAAACCACTTGGGGTGTGCTGTTATAGGAAAACAATCAAACCTTTGCATCTACTTTTACATCACCAGCTTCTGTTTTTATTCTCTCTTGAAGAAAAAACAAGGCTTGTCACGGTACTGATAAAAAGCAAAATGGAAACTTCTCGGTCCTGAAGACTTTCCTGCGTTGGAAAAATTACTGACTGTTACAAAGTGGTGACACTGGAGACTCCTTCCATAATTGTTACATAAACATTTTCACCATATCATTGATTATGCACGGTTAAACTGTTTGTACACTATATAACAGTCCCAGTGAATAAGAATAAGCACATTAAACTTGTGTTTTGTCTTGCAGCCAGAACTACTATTTTCAGAGCTTATGCTATAGAAAATGAATCAACACCTTCTGACCAATCAGATTCGTCATTAAAATTTGCTACTAAAATTCTTGCTTCATGTGTCCTGTGTAATTCACACCACCAGCCACAAAGGCGCGCTACAGAGCAGCAGCACTACATTTCACTCACAACTGTCTAGAAAAACAAAACCGCAGATTATGTACATTTTGAGCTCCTCATTTTTTTAAATTGAGTAATAATGAGTTTTATAGTTACAGACTATTTGCTATAAAAGGGTGTCTTTCAAGTAGGCTAAATATATACACCAGACTTGAAACGAGTCATTAATCGGAAAAGGAGCCTAAAATGGTAAGATGTCCCTGTTTAACATGCTACTGCAAATGTATTTACAATAAATTATATAAATATATCTAAAAATAATAGTAATCTTGTTAAGTGGAGTTGACAAAATATGTCGCGTCCCCTTTAAGAGTGGAGTCGTTAATGTGGCAGGGTTGCCAGATTCACCATCCATCAGGTTATCCATTCATTCCGGCACACTTTGGGTGACTAGCAAAAAAAAAAAAACTGTTTTATATTTTTTGTTGTTCCTTTTAAAATAGTTTATAGGTTAAATTTAATCTTAATTTATAGCTTTATGGCTTAACAAATATTTGGAAATTAGCTATATGGATTTTCGTGAGTGTGTGAAAAAAACCGAAAAGTGACTGGGGGTTATTTACAATCTGGCAACCCAGTTGCCAATAGAAGCCTATGCTCACGGGGAAGAGAGAGAGAGAGAGCGCGCGCGCGCGCGCACAGAAGGGAATAGAGCAACACGGCTGACAAAGTTAGAATAATAGGCAAAACGCCAAAGAAATAAATGAACACCGCGTTATATAGCAGGTACAAAGGTGTAAAAAGCTACAAACGTAATTTCAGTTTGAACTGAAATAAGTACAAGCGAGAAAACTGGGAAAGTTTCCCTGAGAAACGCCGCCGTGGATGAACTGACAGGTAGGAATCAGTGCTGATGCCTCGACAATGAGCTATTTTTGTGTTGTACTGACTTAAAAACACCTTTTATCTATTATAACTACATTATAAGCGCAAGAATAGAAAACAAGTGCTTTTGTAAAGTAGAAATGTTGCTTATGTTAACAGGTTTCCGTCCTGTCAAATCAGTCTCGCAAACGTTCGCGGCTCCGTTTCCATCCGCGTGCTACTGTACTAAATAGTACGTCAAAATAACAAAATAGTATCTAGGCCTAGTGTTCAGTGAGGGAGCTCGCGGTTTAGGACGTAGCCTCAGTTAATGGCGCGAAATCTCAGACAGGGATGAGTTAGTAGCAAAAACCTGTGTAAAAGTCAGCATTTCACACACAAATGTATATCCAGGAAGCACTTCAATTAGTATTAGAGACCTGTTCTAGCTAATGGATGTGTTCCAAATGCATTTCAGTCCCCTAAGTTAGTATATATCCTAGTACAGGTAATGGTTTACACCTTATACACAGCTGACACTCTTTAAATAAACCTCCAACCTGACTACTAAAGTCAAACTCCACTCTCACACAAATAAAGTATATTTATATCATGATATTAGTGCTGTGTTTAATGATTTTAGTTCAGGTTTGTTGGTTAATCCCGTATTTTTACTATTCTTGTGAGAAGTTGACGGTTGTGCCGTGCTGACATCACAGGGGGAACTTGTTATTGCATTTACAATGGCGTTCAGTAGGTGCAAATCGTTTCAATGACCTCAGACGTGTGGGATACCTGTGAGATTTTGGTCTTGGCACCTAACAACCAACGAGCAAGAGCTGCTTTTGTCAAGAACCATTTTGTTTGATGCCGTATTAATGAGAAATCGTAAACAATGTGGAGAAACGTTGGCGCAGAAGACGGACTCGGAGTCCCAGAAAGCGGTGCAGCTATAGGATGCGGTTGCGCCGAGTTAGGGCAGAGACTCAACTCGGGTAGTTGGCGATCCACGAGATGATGAGCGTTGATGCCGGCATGGGTGCTGTGACGTATTTCCGTTTTGAAATAGTTAGAATCTCGTGTCTCCGGTAGCGCTGTTTACATTCAGCAGTACAGCGAGACAGCAACATCTAGCGTTTGTCGTTTTCAGTCTTACAATAAAGACGTAGGCTGCATCTGAATACTGTACTCGATATGCACTACCTACCTACCTACCAGAACGACCTCAGTCGGACATCCATGACCAGTCTTCTCCATAAATTTCTATCTTCCATCTCTTTAGGCAGAAGTTCTTTTGGGATATTTGTGTCTTCTACCAATTGGTCAATGAAAGTGCGTGATGGTCTTCCTCGAGATCGCTTGCCATGTCTGGGTTCCCACAGGATGACTTGGTGTATTATTTCATCCTTACTCCTCCAACAGTGACCACTAAATTTGACCCTCCTTTCTGCAGTCGTTGTTGTTATTTTAGGTAATTCACCATATAGTATCTCGTTACTGATGTGTTGCTGCCATGTGATGTTTCGAACCATCTTTGTATACACACCATCTAGTTTTTTGTTCAAGGCTAGACTCTGTCATGTTTATCTTTCAATTGCTAATGAGATCAGGGGTCGCAGCTCCTCCTGAATTTCATGCAATATGCACTAACATTGGTTAAATACCAGCTACCTGACCGTTACTGTAGTACACTCTATGAGTAGTAAGGACTGTTTAAGGGAGCATAAAGATTGGACTCTGGAGCAATGGAAAAAGGTCATGAGGTCTGATTGATGAGTCCAGATTGACCCTATTCCAGAGCGATGGGTGTGTCAGGATAAGAAGGGAGGAAGCACATGAAGCGATGCCCGCATCATGCATAGTAGCCACTGTACAAGCCTCTGGAGGTAGTGTTATGATCTGAGCTTGCTTCAGTTAGTCAGGTCGAGGCTCAGAAATGTTATTCAGTTGCCTACTGAATGACCAGGTTGTCACATCAATGGATTTTTTCTTCCCTGATGGCACGGGCATAAAATTAGGGTTCGAATTGTGATCGTGGTTCAGGGAGAATGAGGAATTATTTTCACACATGAATTAACCACCACAAAGTCCTGACCTTAACCCTATTGAAAGTCTTTGGGATGCTGGAGAAGACTTTACAGACTGGTTCGACTCTCCCGTCGTCAATACAAGATCTCGGCGAAGAATTAATGCAACTCTGGATGGAAATAAATGTTGTGATGTTACATAAGGTTATTGAAACAATGCCATGGCGAATGTGTGCCGTAATCAAAGTTAAAAGTGATCCAACAAAATTTGTATATTGGGCAGTGTATATTGTAAGGTTGCTTCAGATGTGGGAGGTTTGAGGGTCTCCTTCAGGTAAACTCTGTTACTCTAGGCTACTTTTGGCGAAGGGCCCTGAATCGTAGCAGAAAATACATCAGCAGTGTAATTTGCTTGCCTAATACCTGGTATAAAAAGTGTCAACATTACCAGTCTGTGCTTGTACTCTGACAGTACAGCATGACTCACGTCTGGCCTGCAGGTAGGGCTGAATAGTGCGTGAGATTAAATGTACCTGAAACATGGAGGTGAAGTGAGCTTTAATGCCCTCTCGCAGATATTTCTGGCAAATTGACGCCGTGTTAGGACGAGGCCTTGCCTGCCTTGGCGCTGTGCATAGAAGGAGGAGGAGGAGCCGTTGTTGAGTTACTGATGCCCCGAGGCTCCGTATCTCGGCTGAGGTGCGATAAGCAGCCCGGCGTGTAACGACACGTCTTGCAGACAAAGCTGAAGCACTCTGACCCTCTGCTGCTCAGGTACGCACACTTGGATGGATGGATGGATGGAGCATTGTTTCATGTATTGCTCAGTCAACTAGTGGTGGCTCTGGTTATCTGTCTTCTAAGGTTAGTTATCACAAAGCAGCTTCACACACAATTGCAAACTATGATTAAAAATTTAATAACAGCTCAAGCACCTATGTTTTTTCAGATGTTCTATATTAACAGTACATATTGCCCTTTAGAAAGCACTGGAGCCAGGTGATATGTAGGGAATAAAACACTTCAGGATGTTGTCTTATAGGAAAATAATCAACGACGTGGTGGTGAGATGCAGCTCAATGCAAAGTGGGGTCACCCTTACCGCCCAGAAGTTGATTATTTTCCTCTAACATCACATCCCATAGTGTGTTTATTATTCCTCGTATAATAAGAGCAGTTTGCCAATTACAGTTTTTAGTTGTTTATAGTCATGGAACTTTTGCAAAACAAGTTAACTTGCATTATAACAGCTATAAACAGTCCTTCCCTCACCAACATCTCTTTCTTTAGTTAATAAGTTAATCAGGCCAAAAAACGCAGCTTGTCACGTTACTGAGAAAAAGAGCAACTTTACAACCTCTGTTACAAAGCGCTGACATTGGAGACTCCTTCCAAAAATGTTAAATAAAAATAAAAAACTTCACCATATCAACAGTTACACTTGTGTTAATCCAGCAGATTTATGAGAGTGTTTTAAAAAGAATCGTACAAGCGGTGTCACGTTATGAAAGCTGGATAATAGCAGAAAGTAGCTGATTAGATGTTTGTGTTTGTTTTTCCGATACTGAGACTGAAACCTTGAGTATCAGCCAAAATCGATACCCATCTGAGATGTTTTCCTTTAAAAACCACTAAACTTTAAAATGATGTTTTCCTGTATTTAAAAGGAAAATGCATAGCGAAAAACACAACTCGGACAAAACCGCACCGTTCTCACACGCACGCATCAGTTACATTGCAAATATAATAAGTATAATAAATATAAAAAAAAAAAATCCCTTATTTATCCAGTTCCAGTATTTTTACAGGATCGGACCAAATTCATTCTTTTCTTTTGTCCAATATCCACGATGCCATTTTTTATGTTCACGGCCCGACATTGATCCTGGCTAAGTTTTGTGGTTTACTGCTGTCTGTATGTTCTTAGTTATATGTGCTATCTGGAACAAATTAATTACATTCACATATCCTATGAGAATTTACATATAAAGAGATTGTGAACTACGATTGATAGGCTTCAACTTCAGTAAACCACAGCTATTACGAGCTCAGCGCCTGATCCTCGCTCTCTGCTCGGTGTGATGAATGATGAATTGTGTAGCCTTGGGACAGACTCTACTGCTGTCTTTCACCAAGTTCTAACGAGCAGACGAGCTCCTGATGAGGGATAATGAACGAAAAACAAGTGCTTGTGTATAACCTATAAGGACAACACAGTGAGGTAATCCTCCTTTGCAAAAAAAAAATAAAAAATCCCAACATGTCTCTCAGTGTCCTCCTTTCTGCCTCAGCGACTGATGGAGTGTGTTTAGAAAAGTTCATTTCGGAGCATTAGCTTTTATTGCGTGTTGATGCGTGGAGAAACTCTGGTGCAGTTTGATAGTTTGTCATTTGATAAGAGGAGTGATGATGAAAATAGAAAACATTCTGTGTTTGTATAACGTGGCATTGCTTTGGGGGAATCTCGGGCTTATTGTTAAATCATGGGCTGTGATGTCATTGTACAGTGATTTGGCAAACCCAAGATGTTTACCCATGGTGGAGACGTCGATAGAGATAATGTAACGTAGAGAAGAAGAAAAAAATTCTTTTATTATTATCATGACAGGGACAGCACATGTAGGGGACAAAGTGAGAGAGGCGTAAGGGAGATTGAGATGGTTTGGACACGTACGGAGGAGAGATCCAGGGTGTATTGGGGAAAAGAATGCTGGAGATGGAGTTACCAGGTAGAAGGAAAAGAAGAAGACCAAAGATGAGATTTATGGATGTGGTGAAGG
>JAOTRR010000024.1:2620844-2635787 GCA_028570945.1 Gogo arcuatus
CATCAGTTAGGGTTAAAAGAATTGTTGCCAGCTGAAACACATTCATCACTGCAGTCATTATCCAATCAAAGGCTCTTATGTATTTGCTTATTTAAATCCAAATGCCGACTGTTTTTCTTGCCAGGCAGTGTATTAACGCAGTCCTGTCATTTCTATCATAACTGTGTAAACAGAGACTTGTACAGCAGATGTTCCACATAAGTGTGAACATTGATATGGTGAAGTTTTCTGTAAGATGATGCTTACTAAACATTTTTGGAAAGAGTCTCCTGTGTCAGTGTTTCACAAACGCTAGAGGTAAAAATGTAACTTTAAATTCTTCAAGTTTTCAGGATAGAGGGCTTTACGGTTTCTCTGTCACATGACAAGCTGGCATTTCTGTCTTAAATTCAAGACAGAAAAACGACCTGGTGTTTATAACTGTTAAGTGATAACAGGATAGAACTTGTTTCGTGGATGTTCCACAACAGTATAATGTGTCATTCTTTAATTAATTAAAAAATTGTATTGTTGGAAAATTGCTTTGGCATTACAAGAATAAAACACTTCAGGATGTTCTAGGAAAGTAATCAGCTTCAGCATGCCCTGTCGTGTTCATGTCTTATGTCAGGCCTTGCATTCATGTAGACATATATTCTTAATTGCAAGACATTTTTCATTTCTCTCAGTGAGTTCTACTAATGGCCAAAACTGACTCATTCACTGTTATTCCTCCTGCTGATTTCTTCATAACTCCGCTTGGCTGTAACTATTTTGACTCGTTTTTAGAAATGGTGACTATCAGACATTACCACATTTATCACAGCAAGCTAGTGAGTAAAGAAACGTGAATTAACCTTAGAGCTTTAGTGCAAAGCGAAAGAAACCAAATGTGGCTTGTCTTGGCTGAAGTACATTTCGGGCAAGTGGGAAGTAATTTAGTCGAACTATTGTTTTAAGTCAAACGGATACTTCTTGTACTTTCTACCCACCAAATTTTAGGGGGAGAAATGCCATACTTATGCTTGTGCATCATTTGTGGTCATACGAGTCTCAGTTTCTTGCGTTACCTAAATAAAGTGAAATAAAACAACATTTGGACAGAATGTCTTGGCTGATCAACATCTGATGGAAGTAAAATTCCAGTAAAAAGATCGTTCCTTTAATGAACAGGCAGTAGCCAAAGAATGCAGGCAACCCTGAAGTTTTTTTATTTATGCTGTCTGGATCTTTATTTTTGTTCTGATGTCTAGGCTGAGAAACTGAGACCTCCTTCTTAAGTATATGTGCTATGTTCAGGATTTTTTTTTTTTTGCGTGACTCCATTGTGATTCAGCTCTTTCCCACGTCAATGGCGTGATTGACTGAAGAAAGTGCAGTTCCACATCTTAATGGGCGAACTGGAAGGGACAAGGCCGTGATCCTTGTGACCTCCGGCCTTTCATGTGTCAATACAGGAAGCTCCTATTGCACAAAGGCGCAATTCTGCTGCCTGACTTCCAGCAAACCTGCACACATCAACTCCCCCTCACTTTTGTTCTTCGAGCAGCTGCCCATTACTGGAGCGCTGACCTTCTCCGCACTCTACAAATTCAGCTATTATTGCGTTGTGTAACCTAGCTGAAACAATAATGCTTCTGTTTAACATGTGAGGCCTCTTCCTCCGTCTCTGCTGTATGTCGGAGCCAAATCTATGTTGCGAGTTAGTTTTCAGGTCTATTTCAAACTTCCCAGGTCTCCAATTATGGACATACAATGAAATCTAAATATTCCAGGTTTGTTTAAATTTAGAGTGAGATTTTTTTTCAAAAGTCGTAACAAATATCTGCTGGTTGTTTAGCGGTCCTTTAAGGACAAAATGATGTGTATGATGTCGGAGTTGCTTAGACGTCAGTGATCCTCTTTCGAGGTAATTTTATGAATGACACAAAGTGTTCTCTTTCTAAATTCCTCTCCAAACCTTGTTAAGAAAGAGACGGACAGCGAGGTGGCGTGACTGGCTGAAAAGAAAGAAAGAGAGGGAGGGAGATGTCAGAAATTAAAAGCAGCTGATATCTGACATGATTTTCCAAATAGCAAAGTGAGTATGAAGAAAAGAACGGCAATAAAACCCTCACATTTATCATGACTCTTTTCCCAGCAGCAGTGCGTCAACATCTCGGCACGTCTCGGAAAATTCTTAAACCGGATCTGAAATGCGTAGGTAAAGACTTTGAAGTCGATTTAAAGACTTTAAAGGTAGGATGTGTGTTAATTTGGGTTTGATTCTCTCGTGGATTGTTTGGCGATCCGGACAGCACGCACGGTCTGGTCCAAGGCCAATGCTGTCTGTGTTTTATGGACTTCAGGTGTGTGTGTGTGTGTGTGTGTGTGTGTGTGTGTGTGTGTGTGTGTTGAGCAGATGTGAGCGATAACGATCAGCACTGAAGAGTAAGAGCCAACTGTACACGGCTGACGGAGTTTATGTTGGCACAGCTCTGTGCTTACACTGACATCAGCTATAGTAACCTTTGAGATTAATCGTGCGTTTCAGAGTTTGTTGATATTGAAATGTTCCTCACAATGTGTCAGTTTAAAACTTAACTAGTTTGTACATCGTCGTGACCACGCCTCGTATGACGTCTCTCATAAAAAATCAAATGGTCATATAGTAATTACATTAATGCAAAGGTTAATATAAATCACTACTTTGCTGCATCTGCTTGAGGAGGAAAAAAAAACCCCAACGTTTTCCTCTTTGTCTCGTTACAGAAGCTGGGCAGCAGCATGCAGTGTGAAGAAGGCACCGAGTGGCTCCTGGAGCTGCTGATGGAGGTGCAGCTGCAGCAGTATTTCCTGCGAATCCGCGACGACCTCAACGTCACGCGCCTGTCACACTTCGACTACGTCAAGAACGAAGACCTCGAGAAGATTGGCATGGGTCGGCCCGGTAGGCTTCCTATAACAGCACGTCCCAAAGTGTTTATTCCTCTTGTACCACAACAATCACAGTCGTCCCTTTATTTAGAGCTCAGATAGTAGTTGTGCTGTAAACCCCGGTGTATAAAGTGCTCGCTGTGTGATCCTGCTGTCCCCAGAGCACGCTGCTGTGCTGCTTCTGTGCCATGCCTTGTGTGTGTGTGTTCAGTGGGCTTGATTAAGAGGAAAGGCAAGCACGCTGGATTAAGGGAAAAGCCCATTAGGAACATTTTTACACACACACAAAGCTGGATGTGTTTCATATTACGTTATATTTAATATAATTGAGTCTAGGCTTCATGTAGAAGCGGATAAACTCCTGAGTGAAATTAAAATCCTTCCTTCCTTTCTGCACTTCTTTCCTTTTTTCTTTCTTTCTGTCTCTGTTTCATTCTTTCTCTCTTTCTGTATCTTTCTTTCTGTCTCATTTTATCTTTCTTTCTTTCTGTCTGTCTCAATCTTTCTTTCCCCCTTTTTTCTGTATCTTTCTTCATTTTTTGTTTTTCTTTCTTTCTTATCACTGTTTCTCTCAGGACAGAGACGGCTGTGGGAGGCGGTGAAGAGGAGAAAAACGATGTGTAAGCGCAAGTCTTGGATGAGTAAGGTAGGTCAGAAGCTACCACACACACACACTATCTGCTTTTGGGTGAATAAATCGCTTAAGCTATACATAAATATCTCAGCTGTTCGATGCTCCAGCGTCAGAGTCGTTCCTGATCACTGCTTCAGTCTGAGTGTTATTTAACACTGTTAATGCTTCTCAGTGGATCTAATATTCATTCATGTTGATAAAGCAGCTTCGATATCTCAGGAAGATTTATCATCAGACACGAGCAAATGGTTAGCATAATGTAGCTAATTCTTAAGTGTGTGTGTTTGTAGTTACAGCCTGCCCAGGAAATTAAGTTATCAGGACTGAGTTTCCCAAAAACATGGTAAAGTTAAGATCGTCTTAACTAGGAGAGAGAGCATTCACTGTGCTGCTCGCGCGACCATTTAAGGATGATCTTTGTGCTGCGATGCTTTTGGGAAACTCGGTCCAGACCTGTGAGCCAGGTCGTAACGGAGACAGAACATTCCAGAGCTGAGTGAAATGTGTGAAATGTTCATTCACAAAACACTTGGAAGTAAAACGTAGTTTAGGAATTTTGTCAATGTGGTCGGATTCTCTGTTCTGATTGGTCAGAAAGTGTTGATTAATTTTCTCTAAAAGCAGCTGTGTCAGTAGTGCAGCTGCAGATCACAGGTTTGCAACTGTTGAGACGGTATCCTGTGTCAAATTAATAAAACAGGTGCATGTCCCTGCTTGATGCGGGCCATGTGTCGTGTACTTGTTAGTGACTTATTGTCTGCAAAATATTTCAGAGCCAGTTCTGTAACACTGACCTGCGATTTCAGCAGAATCAGTCATTATTCAGATGCTGGTCCTCTTTTAGCACTGTGTATGTAACGGCTCATTTCACTGTGTGTGTGTGTGTGTGGGGGGGGGGGGGGTATGGGGGACCAAGCTACAATTAGGGCATTATATCTCACTGCAGGCTCATTTTAGCTGTCTCTGTGTGTGTGTGGGGGGGGGGGGGTATTGGTGACCAAGCTACAATTAGGGCGTTATATCTCACTGCAGGCTCATTTTAGCTGTGCGCATGTGTGCGCGTGCGTTCGTGTGTGTCGCACACCCAGAAAGGCCAGCTCATAATCATGCTCAGTTTGACTTTTTAGAGTTACAGAGAGGGGTCTAAGCACCCTGAGCCTGTGTGTGGATGGGAGAGAGTGAAAGGGCACAAGATGGAGAGGTGTTTACTGAACTCTCTGAGCTTAAGCATTCCTCTGTGTGTGGGACGACAGGACAGCTTGACCCATCACGGAAGAAACCACACGTCCACATAAACAGGAACACTCAGACACATGAGACTGCATACACTGTGGTTAACACTGCAATACGCACCCAATCTGTGTGTGTGCGTGCACACACACACACACACACACACACACACTACTGCACTCTGTAAGTTGTAGACAGCGGAAAGGCTCTTCAGTGCCGTGTTGGCCGAAGTCTACAGGAAGTGGGTGAAGAGGATGATAGCCTTCTAAAATTACACGTGGTGTTTCATCCTGGCAACGAGCACAGGCTGAGTAATCAACCTCCTTAAGTGTGTGTGTGTGTGTGTGTGTGTGCGTGCGTGCGTGCGCGCATGCCTGTTTATGTAGCTGGTTTATTTAAAGGTGTAGTTTGTCATTATTTATAGTCAGCTCTAGAATTATTATTATTATTATTAATAATAATAATAAATATTAGACATTTTTTAAAAACCCATTTTTACCAAAGGCTGCCAACATTTTAGATTGTATCCAATTGTTTTGCAGATTGTCTCACAGTCAGCAGAGGGCCTTAAAAATTACAGCAACAGCAACAAAAAACCCTGCTCCTTTAATGCACCTCCTTCACTTAGAAACTTTTGTCATTCATTCATAATGTTTCATTTATAAACACTGTTACTAACAGTAGTAATCGTAATAATAAAGGTACCCTTAGCTGACCCTTAACACATTAGCATATTCAGCAGCATGTCTATGCTAGTCATGAACTTGTAGTATATGAATTGTAGATAAAACCCCAATTAGTGTATTTTCATAAGTAGATATAAACCAGTCTTATTCATATCACACACACACACGAGTTGAATGCATTGAGTGAATTGGTGTGTATGAGCATAGGGACTGGTTTGTTTTAGTTTGCTCTATATATACGTGTGTGTGTGTGTGTGTGTGTGTGTGTGTGCGCGCGCGCCTGCTGACTCTGAGGCATCAATCATTTCTCTGTGCTCTATGTTCACTATGTGCTTATCAGTGTACAGTTCATGGCTCAGTCTGGACATCTCAGCCATCTTTTAAATTCCCTTAGGATTCTGTTCTCCTCTGGCCTTCTATTTCTGACCTCTCAAGGCCTTGGCCGTTACAGTCTGAGACCTTTCATTACCGCAGCTTAGTGCTTACTCACTCTAACGCCAGCACTTTAATCCTCAATTCAAGGTTACTGTTAAACCATGTACACGCAAAGCCTATGATGATGATGATGATTATTATTATACTAAAACTGATTTAAAATAATCTAACGTAGGCATAAAGCTCAGTCACATTTCAATAGGGAAAAGTTCTGAAATATATTTATATTTGTCTTGCCCTTGCTGGATCTGGAGTGAGTAAGATACCGTTACTCACACTCGGTTCCAGTTACAAGGGCAATCACGGTTTCTTAATTACTGTTTTTCCTATTCCTGCCAGTCATCTTGGGTGATGATGAAATATCATACCGAGTCGCTGCCACAACTCGATCAATCTGGCCTTGAAGGGATTTTTATTTCTGCCTACCATTCTGTGTCTGGCCACAATTTCTGCTGTGTCAGAAATTCATCTGATCCAGTTACAAGTTCCCTGAATCAGTTTAGGGACACTAAATCAGAGCCACCATGTCTGAGGCCATGGTTCTTCCTGAGAAAAGAGTGGGATGCTTCCTTCATGTGAAGGGAAGAGATGTTTCCCTTGATGGAAGAATTTAATTCATTCATTCATCTTTAGTCAGAGTTTCGGTAGAACCATAGTCTATTCCAGGAACACTGGGCTTGGGGCAGGAACACACCTTACATACAACGTCAGACCTTGGGAGTATCCAATTCACCCACAAGCAGGTTTTTTTGGAAAGTGGGGAGAACCTGGATGAAACTTAGACAGACACTGAGAAAACACGCAAAACTCCAATCAGTATCCCAAACACAGGATCAAACCAGGGATTCTGGAGCTCTCATGAGTGATGGAAAAAGAGAGAGCATGCGATTGACAAACTGAGTCTGTGACAACCGTGCTACAGTCACTGTATCGGTCCGTGATGGTGACGGAAGAGTTCAGTTTGCAGATGAAGCTCTCTGTTTGCTGGTCAATCTATGTCTCTATCCTCACTAGCTGTGGGTAATGACCAAAAGAATAAGGACATGAGTACAGATGGTAGAAGATAAGTTCCTTGTCAGAGTTCTCTGTGATGGTCTGAGGTGCTCAGAGAGCCGAGAGGGCCATGGAGTAGTGCCTCTGCAAATTGAGAGGAGCCAATTGAGAAGGTGTGGTGTGTTAGAAGGATTCCTCCTGGTCAGCTCACGCTAGAGCTGTACAAGGCATGTCAAACCTAGATGGAGGCCCCAGGCGGACCCAGAATCTGCTGCTGAGGTTATGTCTTACAGTTGGCTTGGGAATGTCTAGGAATGCCCCAGAAGGAGCTGGATAGAAAAGTCTGGGCTGAACTTGTACCATGACCCCATGAGGAAAAATGAATGAAAATCAAGCTAGTTTGCTACACTTTGAGCAATGCTAGTTGCCTAACACAAGTCTATAGACACACATTTTGGATGTATGATTCTTGTTGCTTGACGTAGGAAGAGAGGGAGTGTCATCAGGGGGTAGTATCAGTTTGTCACAAGATGACCAACATAACACAGCTCACCATGAGTTTTCCAGCTCACTAGTATGGCCGCTGCTATGCTGCCTGAAAGCCTTTTCAACCTGGTACCCATTGGCCATGGTGTAGCCTTGGTCTCACCGGTTCTTTTCTATAATTCTCCTCTGTTTGTTCTCTATCTGTCTCTATCCACTCTCGTTGACCTTCCACCCACCCCGCTGTCTGTGTTTCCTCTACTCACACCACGGCGCCGATAGCCTCCCTCTCCTGGTCCGACCCACAGGCTCCTCATACAAAGTGCCTGAAGAGCTGATAGCGAGTTGAAAAGAGAGCGCTGCTATCTGGCTTCATTGGTTCTTTCCACGATTACTACTACTCGTGTGAATCGGTGGTGCCCACTCTGCTCAAGAAGGCCCCGGTCACTACGAAATGGATCTAATAATCTTGGTTGTTTAACACACGAAAGCAGTCAGTCAGAACAGAGCCATTTTCAACCCATGAAATGTATATTTTTATAAATTTGCGAAGAAATTCAGTATTAACACCAGCATTGATGTTTCATCACAGTACAGTCATATCATTTAGTTTATGGCTCAAAAAACATGTTTAAGTGTACACTAGTTCTTTAAGTGCTTTCTTTTTATACTGCAACAATTTGCCAATGCTAACAATTTTCTGTTTATTAAAGAACAACATATAATTTTTTTTTTAATAGTTGCATTAAATGTTGTGGAACATCCATGAACCAAGTTCATTCCTGTCCTGTCCTGTTCCTGGAAGAGGTGTAGATGGGGGGGGGGAAGAGTTGTTTACACGGCTACCTTTTTAGGGTAAAAAATGTTTCAATCTGATAATGTGCAGGGAATTATTTGTTAAATCCTCTTGTTTGTGAATTGAATCAATAACTTGGAGTGTTTCCAATGTTTCAATCCACTCAAAGTACGTTTCCAAAGCCAAAAAAAAAAAATCATGAGTAAGACACTGACACCAAAGGAGTCATTGAAATTATTTTGTTGTACCTTGGTCAGTAGTGTTGATCTGCTCAAGTCATGTTTCCGTCTCTGCCGTGTTTCTCAGGTGTTCAGTGGGAAGAGGCCAGACGGAGATTTCCAGCCGCAGGCGACTAGCACTTTCCGAAAGCTTTCGAGCACTCCTCCGCCTGCAGACGGCCAGCAACAGGCCCTCACCTGCCTGATCAGCGAGAAGGAGCTGGTGCTGTACGAGAAGCTCGGAGACGGCTCATTCGGCGTGGTGAAGCGTGGAGAGTGGATTACCCTGGGGGGAAAAGTGGTGAGAGGAGGGGGAAAGGGTGGGTGAGTAAGGTGGTGGGGATGTTAACTATCACGAGGAGTAATTATCAATAAAGTAAGTAATTAGACTTTATATTGTCCAATTTATAAATTATAATTTTTTATAAAAAATTTTGGACAATTTAGAGTAATTATATAAATATACTACAGTATACATATATTGGACTTTTTGATATTATAAAGATTTATTTATTGTTTCTTTTCAGAAATCTGTTTTTATCATCCTTGTTAAATTTTAATAAGTAAAATTACAACTATATGGTCATATTTTTAGCCTTGAGTGTTCACCAAGATTTAACTTTTTTCTTCATTGCAACATTCTCACTCCATTTATCACTCATTTTCTCACTCTTTTTTTTCCCCACCTTTTTTCCAGTTGAACGTGGCGGTGAAGTGTCTGAAGACGGACGTCCTGAACCAGCCGGATGCTCTGGACGACTTCATCCGTGAGGTCAACGCCATGCACTCGCTCGACCACCAGAACCTCATCCGTCTCTACGGAGTCGTCCTCACACACCCCATGAGGATGGTAAACCAAACCGTACATGGATATGTGTGTGTTTTCAGTTTGGATTCACTTTTCTGTAATGTTCAGAAATACGTTCAAATGCAATCATAATTATATCCATTGAAAAGTTTGCACCCCTCCCCCCTCCCCATTTGAAGGATACGTGAAGTGCGATCAAAAAGTTCAGAGACTGTTCCTGTTGCGAATCAACGGAGCGCGCTACGGTCATGCGCGTGCAGCAGGAGCGAGCAATAACTTTCTTGAGCCAGTATGCCGCGTGATGTTGCATCGTCAATGTCGGAACCTGTGTTCCACGCGTGTGCATTTGCGATTTTACTATGGACCTCAAACTTGAGCAGAGAGCAAAAACCAAATTCTGTGTCAAACCCAGGAAATTGGATCACCATCAAGAAACATCGTCAACATTGCTGACATCGTCAGCATGTTATTTGGAACACTTCAGGCGATCCTCATGTCCGATTTGAACATGCATCACATTGCTGCGTCACTGCATCAAGTGTAAATGCCACTCAAAACACCTCCCCCGACTCATTGCTTCATTGCTGTAGACTTGCTGAACCATTTCAAGTGTCTGTTGCTGCGCTCCATTCGTTCGCAACAGGAACCGTCTCTGAACTTTGTAAAGTTTTTAAAGCACTTCATAGATATTCTCTAATAACTCTATACTTCCACCCTTTATTTTATGACTTTAGTTATATATCTGTGTATCTCTGCTAATTTTCCTACATCAACTTCTTCACCGTCTCTATTTTCAAACATTCTGTCTGTTGAATTTGCTGTGTGTTGAATCTTGTTCCCAACTCTACATCCTTATTTCTTTTTTTTTTTTGCTTATTAAAATTCCTTTATTTTGTGAAGAAATTATAAAATAGAGGTACATTTCACCATGTGAGGTGTAAACCTTTGCACTCAGTTGTATGTCCCTGTTAAATAACACTTGTCCAAGTAAAGGAGTAAAGTGTTACTTACTGCTTCACCTACTCTTACAATCTTTCTTCCCCTTCCTTCCTTCCTTCCTTCTTTCCTCGTTTCCTCGTTATTTTCCCCTCCAGGTGACGGAGCTGGCTCCTCTCGGCTCTTTGCTGGACCGCTTGCGGAAGACCCAGGGCCACTTCCTCATCTCCACGCTGTGCCATTACGCCATCCAGATCGCTAATGGTATGGCCTACCTGGAGACCAGGCGCTTCATCCACCGTGACCTAGCTGCCCGCAACATCCTGCTGGCCTCCAGCGAGCTCGTCAAGATCGGAGACTTCGGCCTGATGAGGGCGCTGCCCAACAACGACGATCATTACGTCATGCAGGAGCACCGCAAGGTCCCTTTCGCCTGGTGAGTGAGGGGAAACGCTGGGAAAATGGCCACCACTGGGCTTTCTCCATGTATGTTAATGAGTGTTGAGCAGTATTTGGGTACCAACTTTGTTAAAGGTCTCTGCTGTAGTCATGGCAGTTGTAATCAATTAGCTAAGACGTTGCACTAAAGCTTCGAAGCGAATGTTGCTAACAAGTAATGGAAGCTTATTGCCTCCAGTTTAGCATTGTGCTAAATGTATGCCTAAAATAACTCAAAGCTGTTCGTGCTGTGTGCAGTGATGCCAAACTATCTGTTGATGAAAGTGATGGATTTATGTCTATGGTAGCAATTTTGAAAACCTACAGGAAAAATAATTGAGCATGTTTGTTTATGCACCCCAATTTTCTGGATCACGTCATACACGTAATGTAGTAAGCTTACATAGGTGTGTGTGTGTGTGTGTGTGTGTGTGTGCGCGCGCGCGCGCGCGTTGGTGTGTCAGGTGTGCTCCAGAGAGCCTGAAGACACGCACCTTTTCCCACGCTACGGACACATGGATGTTCGGGGTAACTCTGTGGGAGATGTATACCTACGGTCAGGAGCCGTGGCTCGGCCTCAACGGCAGTCAGGTACCAAAAACCGTTACTGCTCTACATCTTTTCCCATCGGCATTCAGAGCAACACTAACCAGCTCCTGTGTGCCACTTAGATCCTCCATAAGATCGACAAGGAGGGTGAGAGGCTGCCGAAGCCCGAGGACTGTCCCCAGGACATCTATAATGTCATGCTGCAGTGCTGGGCGCAGAAATCCGACGACAGGCCTACATTTGTGGCTCTCAGAGAGTTCCTGGTGGAGACCATGCCGACCGACATGAGAGCGCTGCAGGACTTCGATGAGCCTGACAAGCTGCAGATCCAGATCAATGATGTCATCACCATCATCGAGGGCAGGTGTGGGAGTAATGAGATAACAACTAGTTCTGACCAATGAGACTTGAGAATTAAACAATGATGTGGTATAAGGCAGAAATACAGTATCATACTGCAACATAAACTGACTCCTGATGATACCTATGATACTCATGATGTTAATTTATCACAATACCAATATAATATTGCTATAAGAAGGTGTGTGTGCTGTTCTACTGCACAGGGCAGAGAATTATTGGTGGCGAGGGCAGAACAAGCGCACACTGAAGGTGGCTCAGTTTCCCAGGAACGCGGTCACCTCTGTAGCTGGACTGTCAGCTCATGACATCAGCCGGCCGCTGAAGAACAGCTTTATCCACACGGGCCACGGAGACACCAACCCTCACCGCTGCTGGGGCTTCCCGGATCGGATAGACGAGTAAGACGCACAATACATAAAGTTACTCCAAATTCGTATCCAAAGAACCAAATCAAAGCCAGACAAAGAACGGATTATATCAGGCTGCTGCTTTAGAAAGCTTAGAAAGGGTTTCCCAGGCATTTGTGGTGGTATTATAGGTGATTTAATATGAAAATATCATTTGTGGAATTAAGTTAATACTTTAACAGCCTGTGATGCAGCAAGTAGCATTGCCGCCTCGCAGCACTACCATAACTGGTTCCATCCTGAGCTCAGGTTACTATTTGTGTGCAGTAACCCGAGTTCAAACAGACAGTGGGAGCTCTGTGGAATATAGTGGAAAATACAGATTACCCATCACATGCTCCACTAGAGGGCAGCATACTGCTACAGATGTTTCCTCCTACACTCTATATTGCTTCCCACCCAGAGGTTTGTCCTAAACGCTCATCACACTGTTTCCTTCTTTCTACAGTCTGTATTTGGGGAACCCCATGGACCCTCCGGATGTCCTCGGGCTAGATCTGAATGCTCCCAGGCCCACGCAACTTCCTGGGCGAGCCAAAAGTATGTTTTCATCTTCTGCTTAGTGCTTTAATTCACATTGGCTGATGCTGCTTTTTCACAATCCCTAACGCTTTCCCCTTTGACTTTTCTTCTTTGGTTGCACCTGCATGGTCTCTGTCTGCACTCTCTCTCTTTTTTCCTTTCTTGGGCCGCTCTTACGTAGAGGATCCTCCCCCTCGGCCCCCTCAGCCTGCTGTGCTTGTGAAGAGTAAGTTCAGTCCCTTGCTCTATCCCTCCTAGCTTAAACGTTTTGCCCTTTTCAGCCTAGCTTTCTTTTCTTTTCTTTTCCAAACTTCTGCTCTCCGTCTCCATTTAAACTCCTCCGAGAGATGACACAAATAACAAATACACAGAAATCGCTTTTATGTTCCCTCAGGTATTAAGCTTGTACTCTGAGCTCATGGTCCCTACTTCCTTTAGATTTATTTAACAGAACTTCGTAGCAGGATGTTATTGAGATTGAATGCTTTGAATACTTGTGTGCATTGGTGCTGATCTTAATTCCACTAACAAATGGATTTCATCTGCTTATATAAAGTGTTTATTTGGGTTCTCAGTTTATACAGAATCACTTGGGCATCAACTAACACCTTTTGCTAACAAATTGAAAAATAAACAGAGAACTTGACACAAGATTATAGCAAGGTTTCCATCTATGTGGTATTTTGCGGAAAAACGTTTTAGGTATTTGATGTTTGCTGATGTAGGCAATATAAAACTCAATTATCTGTACTATTTTTTACTTTTTTTTGTCAAGACATAAAAATTATATTAGATCAGTGATCTAGAGATTCTTGCTGTCTGGATGTGTCTAAGTCTTGTAGTACTCTTTTATAGCCATTAATAGTTTGATGCAAAAGAATTCACAAACAGTATTGTTTTTGCCACTAAGCTTCTCCTGTTCCTCCTATAACCTTCGATATGTTTGTGTGACTTTAGAGCCGAATTACGACCCAGTTACAGAAGATGAAGACCTGATGTCCTCCGGCCTGAGGCGCCTCTCGTTAAAAAAGCCCAACACAAAGGGCCTGAAACTGAAGCCGTCAGCTTGGGTTTCAGCCACCAAGCTGAGCGATCGGTCCATTTATGGCCTCCGAACTCCAGGAGGTGGTACTCCCACTGAGGTCTCTCTTATAGACTTTGGAGAGGAAATGTTCTCTTCAACCCCCTCTCCTGTTGTAGAGTCCCAGGTCCCTAGTCTCGCTAGACTCGCCGTAGAGGCAGAGAATATCTTGGACTGTACCCCACCCCAGAGTCCGTCCCGGTCTCTGCCTCGGCCGCTCCACCCCACCCCGGTGATAGACTGGGACTCGAGACCTCTTCCTCCTCCTCCAGCGTATGACGACGTAGCGCAGGACGAAGATGATATCGAGGTGAGCTCGATCAACAGCACAGAGATAAGAGTTCCTGAAGAACCAGGCTCTCCGTGTGCCTCCTGCAGTCCTGCGTACGAGGATAAACTCCGAGTAGAGGACGATCTCTTCCTCCCCTGCAGGCAGAGCCGGTCTCGCACCTTCTCGCAGTCGGCTGAGATTTTCCAGGAGCTCCAGCAGGAGTGCATGAGGTGTCTGAATGTTCCCATAGGCTCCATAAGTCCTGATCCCAACCGCCAGATCTTCCTGTCCACCTGCGAGGACAAGCCCCAGGTTCCACCTCGAGTCCCGATCCCACCCCGACCTCCAAAAAGCACAGGAAGTGACTGTCCACGATGGTCACTTGACCTGTCTCCAGCCTCGTGCGGCGAGGATGAGAAGGAGCGTCCGCCCCAGATCCCCCCGAGGGATCCGCTCTCTCAGCCGGGCTCTCGCACGCCCAGCCCCATGAACCGTACCACACACTACCTCTCCACCTCGCCAGGCAAACTGATGCCCACCACACAGAGCTTTGCCTCTGACCCCAAATATGCTGCGCCCAAAGTCATCCAGGCTCAGGGCAAAGACAAGGAAGCAGCCAAAGGACCCTGCATACTGCCCATCGTCCGAGACGGCAAGAAAGTGAGCAACACGCATTACTACCTGCTGCCCGAGAGGCCCACGTACCTAGACCGTTACGACAAGTTCTTCAAAGAGGCTGAAGAGGACGAGAGGAGGCCGGTCAACACGGCTACAGTCCGACCCATGGTACAACAACAGGGAGACACAAAATCAAACTTCTCCTGCAATAATAACAGCAGCCTTCCAACCAGAGCAGGCATGAAGAACTCTCTGAGCCTGAACAAAGTCAACACTGAAGGGTCGGGCAGCAGGGCGGAAGGAGCGGCTAATCCTGACAAAGTTAAACTGGTGAGTAAAGAATGTTATGAGTATATATAGTTTAGGGCCTGAGTAATTTTAAATATTTCAGTATGTGTGTATATATATGTATATGTATGTATGTGTGTGTATGTGTGTGTGTGTGTGTGTGTGTATGTATGTATGTGTGTGTGTATGTGTGTGTGTGTGTGTGTGTGTTTATGTATGTATGTATGTATGTGGGTGTGTATGTATATATGTATGTATGTATGTATGTGTGTGTGTGTGTGTGTGTGTGTGT
>JAOTRR010000024.1:2677567-2695684 GCA_028570945.1 Gogo arcuatus
TAAAGATACAAATTTCGTTGTCCAGTGGTCAAGTGTTTATGAGATACGTTGCCTTGCACTTACGATCGGGTCCCCTGTGGTGGTACACATATGTCGTACGGTCGCAAAAGCCATCAAATATCAGGTCGATGCATTACCATATTCTCTTAAGTATGGAGCTCCGCTCCGCTATAACCACATTGGGACGTTTCACTGTGTATCACTCTGTTCATCTGTGTTCGCCATGTAAGATTCCAATTCTAGCAACAGTCGCGCTGAAACGGTTACTACAGTAGAGTAGCATGATCATCAGTGATATGGCGAATGATACAATTTTCATGAATATAACTTCTGACTTAAATTATGAAAGCTCATCAAGTGAAGACAAAACAGAAGAAGGGAAGCCAATTTCACTGGATACAACTTTAACAGGAACGTACAGATCATTGTGAGCTAGCTAGCTGATGGGTTATTAGTGGGATCTATTTCTGTTCGTGGAGCAAAAATAAACATTATTTGACATTGTGTCTGAAATGTCAGTTACTCTATATTAATTTCTTACTTAAATGTCTGAATTGCAGCCAATTGAAAGCAAAAACCAAAACTTTCCTTGAAATGAAGATATGAAACTAACACACCCGTAACAAATCCTTCTTGTATGTTTACACCATTGCATCATGACACACTGTTGAAAGCATTTCTTCCCTGTTGTGAAGGATTAGCATTAAAGCCTTCCAGTTGTTATTTTTTGATATATTCAGTATGAAATGCGTATCATGATGCAGTGTAGTTGACTAAACCCTTTTTGGCAGTTACTTTACCAGGATTTGTCAGTTATTTACTGCAGCCATTTTTATGTATACATACAGTATAAAGGGATATGTACCATATTTTACTTACGCATAGCATCTTACAATACCATATTACAGATTGCATTGTGTTTGTAGGCTTATTCATGGTTTAATAATGATGCAGTAAACAGTTTTTCATGAGTCAAGGGAGCAAAGTGCTTGCCATGTGGGTTTCTTCTCCAGCTTCAGAATGGACACGTGTCTCTTTTGGACAAGAGTTCATCTGTTGTGCTCAGCATTTGGGCCCCTGTTGCTGCAGGGAGCGAACAAACGTATGCCGTTGCAGACAGTGTGCTCAGATGACTGCGTGATGAGATTTTCAATTTTCTGAATTGTGGGTGGTGCATGGAATTAGCATATATTTGCCTGAATTGAGTCCTGCGTAGGCTGCAGCCTTCTTTCTCTCTCAACCAGCGGAAAGATGCATTTTGTTAGCATTAAAAAAAATAGAGATTCTTTAGCTTTAAAAAGTTTAGTATAATATCCCACTCCATGTTGTTCTTCCTTTATTTCCAGCTTTTATCAACATGACGTCTGTTCTGTTACAACAATCAAGCTTCAGGGAATTAGGGTGCATTTAGCAAAGGCGCCATTTCGCTTTTAAGACCTTTTCCACTTCATTAGTTTTGGGGTCGGATCTGATGTCTGCATTCATTAATGCCCTTTTAACCAATGGTTGCGCTCAGAGGAACGGATTTCACACTTCATTTTCTTAATACGCAGTACGTTTATACAGTCAGGCCCATACCTGGTGTAGATCTTATTTCTCTAACCAGTTTGTTAACATTAAAAGAGATTCGTAATGGACAGCTTCAAAAAGTTGAGTATGGTGTCCCACCAGGTTTTGTTTTAGGCACCCTATTGTTGCTTTCTATGTATCCTGCTTTGGCATACAGTTCGAAAATATAATGTTGGCTTTTGCTTCTTTTACTTTGCATTTGAGTTTAGCCAGCTATGTGAAATCGAAGATGGTGTTGAAGGTGTAAACGGTTGGATAAATTTCAACTTTCTTCTCCTATGACAGAAACAGAAATCACTTGAACATGTAGTAATACACTTTCTTTGCCTGTTTACTAAAGCCTTGGTTGATATATTTTCATTTCATTTATTTACATCACCAGATGCTTTGAATAATTTTGAGTGCAACTGTACATTTAATTAATTAGTGCTGGGATCATCAATGGCAAATGGTTTTCTCTGGGAACAAATTATGCAGGGAACTGTATCATGGATGCTTCACATAAACAGATTTAAAAAATGCGTGTCTTCTTTGAGGACATGTTTCTTTAGTATGTTTGGAAGGAGTCTCCAGTTTTAATGCTTTGTAACAGTCAAAAGTAAAACTGTAACTAAAGTTTCCGACACAGATAAGTCTTCAGGACAGTTTGTGCTTTGCTTAAGCAGATGACAAATATGTACTGTATATATAGCTATGACATGTAGGAATGAAACACTTGGTGTCATGCTATTACAGGAAAAACAATCAACGACAGAGTTGTGTGATGAAGTGCAGTTTGTGTTACGACCCCAAGGTTGATTATTTTCATATAACAGAGCATCCTGAAGTGTTTTATTCTTCTTATACTGCAGTAATTTACCTACACATCATACTTTTTAATGTGGTTATAGTTATAGTTTTAGTTATATTTAATAATTTAATATTGTGGAATATCCGTGAAAAAGTTAGTTCCCGTCTTCACTTGTTATAGCAGCTATAAACGTCTCTCTATAAATTTCTCTCTCGTGCTTCACCTCTGACTGGTACAAAGCGCTGTAACTGGAGACTCCTTCCATAAATGCTAAATCAATGTCTCCTCAGCGCTAATTAATTAAGAATTACAAATACAAATGATACCATGTACTGTGCCTATATTTTTATCTGGTTCTAATAAGACTCATATTGACTGTTTTTCAATATGTGACAAAATCAAATGTATTTAGAAATAATTATGTAGAAGGATTTTACTGCATTGTGTTACTGCTGTTCACTCTCCATGACATCTTTTTGTTATTTTAAAGGTCATATTGTGTATCGTAGCTGCTCCGTCTCCTGATCTAATAGATGAAAATGTGCCTCTGTAATGCTCCCTGGAGAAGCAATGATTGAATCAGGTCATTTGCTAATCCTGAATCTGTGGCTCTCAGTTTGGCCAGCAGAAGAGCTTATAAAATTAGTGACATATGTCAGTGTTAATCTATTTAGTCCTCATGTTTGGCTGTGGTCTTGCCACAGTCTCTGTCTCACATCCTGTTCCTGAATAAATGATTATACTCAGAGACATTCTACTCACAGTGCATCGGCACACTGAAGGGTTTTTTTTCAGCAGCTTGCGGTTCTCATAAATATCAGGCAACAGGGCAGACATTTGCCAGCCTTATAAATCCCACCTGCATCTCCTGCTGGGATTACGAATCTTGATCCATGTGCTGAGAAACTGCTTCAAACTGATGACCAAATCTTTCAATTTCATCCACTTTTTTGCACTAGGATTTATCTTGCACGTATAATTAAGTCCAGACCAAGCCAGACTTCCAATTTCTTTTTTCTGTCTTATTTCTGGGAGCCTCTGCTCTGGAATTTCTAGCTCCAGTTTGAGGATTTGCACTTTATTAGAGTTGTATAAGAGATGCTGAGGCAGTTCTTTAGCAAAAAGCAGATCTGCTTGCCAAGGCTTGCTCACCAGATGGATGTTTTATTGTTTAAACTGAATAGATTTGGCCTTTTGGTACCATAAAATATGACAGCGTGACAGTGTACATACATTAATCTGCACTAGGGGTTGCGTTGATTAGTCAACAAATATATTCACTAGTCGCTGTTGTGGAGCTTAGTGATTAGTGAGTCAGACGGTATAGAAAGCAGATAAATGTAAGTTGCTATTCTAAAAAAAATATTTCAGTCAGCCGCACAAGACTACACTGGGAAATGTTTATTTATTTATTTTGAATTATCTTTTGCTTTCATGGACTGTTAACACTGATATCACTTTGCATTTAGTGTAGAAGTCTCTCCTCACCCTCCCCTCAAGGAACCCACTGAGGACGAAATTCCTCCTGTAGTTATTTTTGTTTTGGAATAAAAATGTAAACAAAATCCAGTGTGAAAAAGAGCGCTTTCTGAGCCGCGGGTTGCACATCACCAATCCCACGCAGCTAGTTTGAGTCAGATCAGCGGTGCATCCCGGCTCAAAATGGCCGATCCTGCCTTGTTTTCGAAGCTGGAATTGAACATGGTGGAAAAACCTCTCAGATGCTGACGTAGACATCGCATCCTCCATCCATCATTAAGCTACTGTATAAGGAGCTTCCATGCTGCGCGCTCTCAGTTTCAGAATCCACTATTTCACCTGAGCCAATAGCTCGTCAACACGAACGCATTTTAAGAATTGATACATCCTTAGAGACTGTGAGTTGGCCTAGTAGTTAGCGTGTCTGCCTCTTGACTGGGAGATTGTGAATTCTACTCACGCTCGGGTCATACCAAAGACCATCATAAAAATGGTACCTACTGTCATCCTGAGAGGCACACCGCAATACAGATGCGAGTAGGGAGTCAAACTCTCATGGTTACCAGAGGACCAGCCCCCCACTGTACCCCTAGCTATGTAATAGGTGAGAGGTCGAGGGCTATAGAAACGGAGATCTGCGCCGCCCAATGTGCCTTATGGGCCTGGTCAGTACTGGGACGGGAGACTGTCTGGAAAGACCTGGTACGGGAGGGACTTTGACATCCTTACAGAGTGTAATATGATTCACAGGTTTTTTTATGTTGCACATTTATTGCATCAATTTATTTACCTAGCCTTAAAAAGCGTTGAAGCTGAAAATTTAATTTATACCATGTGTACAAATAAAGTGCGTAAAGTTTGCTGCACAAATAAAACAGCCTAAATATAGTGTCATCCTGAAGCTAGATTTGATTTAATTATGCAAAAGATGACTGTGTTTATTATTATTATTATTATTATTATTATTATTATTATTATTGAAATATGGGTCGACTAGTAAATATAAACAGCAAGAGTTTGGATGTTCTGTGGATGTCATTTCCTGTCCTGGAATACTGTGTGTAGCTGCATGAATTCCACAACACAACTTAACAACTTAACAACTTTAATTGTCTTATGATGTGGTATTTTCAGATGAGATTTCCTGTGAAATTATTAAATTGAAGTATAAATTTGGACAGACCATTTGCTAAACATTTACATCTCATGGAGAAGATTTAAACCCACCTTTATGTGTTCAATCCACATTCATTACTAATGTTTGCCAAAATTCATGGAATGAGTCACTAGAATTTAGCATCCTGATAATTTATTAATCTGATGCCACATTGCAGTGATGAATAATAAGCAGCTAGAGTTGAATGTGAGCCAGATGGAGCTGAGTTTACTGTGTATAAGAGACTGTGCTTACTGTATGTCTCGCTTTTCAGTGCTGCACTTTTACTATCCTGCTCCTTGAACTAGCTGAACTACGACGTTGTATGAAGTTTGCAGAGCATCTGTTACATTTTACAGGAAATTCTGTTCTTCAAATGTGGGGAATGCTAAATATCATGAAAATAATAATAACAAGCATATCTTAAAGACTAGGCTGCTGTCACAAAGATGTTTCTGGCATCTGTCAGTAAATAAATTAATATGCATGCGTTTTATAGAGCATAGATGATTTTTTTGGTCTAATTACTGTGCATAACTGCAGCATGTAGCTAAGGACACCTTACTGTAACATAGTATAATATAGTCCTCTATTTTAGCAAGATAAATTAGAGCATTTTGTACCACAGAGATTTTCATGTAGCAGTTATGGAAGGAGTCTCCAGTGTCAGCACTTTGTATCAGTCAGATGTAGCTTTAACTGGTTCGAATAGTAGAAATTAGTACAGTTGAGGTCAGAAGTTTACATACACTCATCATGGACATCAATGTCATGGCATTATTGGGCTTTTGATGATTTCTTTGAACTGTTCTTTTTCTGCGGCAGAATGATTGTACAACATACATCTTTAATAGAAAAAAAAATTGGTGCACAAGTTTTAATTTATTTTGGGTTTTCAAAGTCAAAATTATACATACAGGGTCAAAAATATACAAACGCTCACTTAAATTATTAATTTAGTGGTGCTGAAAGTTCCAAAATATCATTTAACTTGCCAAGGCCTCTTAACTTCCTGTTAGTGATTATGATTGACTTATTAATATCAAGACAAAAAAAAACAGTGGGTGTGGGAACGACTTTATAGCTGTAAGTGATAACAGGAACTAATTTGTTTCATGGATGTTCCACTCCATTTAATGTAGCTATACATGGATAATTTTTTAAATTAGTATATTAGTATTTTTTAAACATTACAAGAACTAAATGGCAGCCCAATTGTGGAATCACCCATTTCTCTTCTTCATTCATCTTTTTATTGAGTTTCATACAGCATGATGCTGCATGCTTGGAGCCATTCGCACTCTCCTCACGTATATTTGATCCTTAAAAAAAAGAATTTTTCAGACAAATGTCTCTCCAAGAAGCATTATCAGGCTGTTCAAGCATTATCTATTCATGGGAGCTGGAAAATCTCCTATAATTTAATATTCTAATTTGAGAGATTCAGAGCTTTTGCCTACATCTGATCCTCAGGTCCTTGGTACTACAGTATTTGTTGTCACTTTGGATTTGTCAAGGAGATATCAGAATGACATAAAAGTAGAATATCTGCCTTTTGACCTCTTTGCTCTTTGGGATTTTAAAAAGAGAAGTGCTTAAGCTATGATACTTTTCAGCATCTCTAGTGACTTTCAGGATTTTATAGGCGTCCTGCATCGTAATTCTTCTCCAGCTGGAACTTTAACGAGGCTTCCTGCATCATTTTATTACAGTAAACAGAAGGATGGAGATTTATGGTAGAGATAATGGAGATGTTGATACGTGGCTGTATTCAGATTCAGTGACTTATGTCCAACAGTTGAGTGAATATTTACACAGGGTAATATAGTTTCCCTATACGGAGTTTATGCCGCTGAGGTTGCCAGATATTTCTTGAGAAGATGTAACATAAAAAGAGTGCCGTGACAGTTTTAAAAATGAAAAATAAAAACATGAATGAGAATTGAACAATATGGCTTCCACCCTCTTGTTTCTGAAGCTTATAAAAATAGCACTTGATCCAGCGCATCGTATTATGTAGCATTTTTTTAATAATGTACACAAATTAATCAAGCCATGAGATACTATGCTGAGTTCATGACATCATAATTTCACGTGACTGTTATAGCTCACTTTAATTTCATTCATAACTTTATCCATAAAAAAGTCTTTGAGATAAGCAGTGTCTCTGATAAAGGTGTGGGGAAAAAAAAAAACTTTTTTAGTGTATTTAGAGCCCTAAACAGAAAACCACACAAGAAAAATGAGCTTGTGAATTGGGAAACTCTTTTGGAAGAAGTGTTCATGGCTCCAATACCATTCCAGAGACTTGAGTATTAATAGTGATTTGGTGGCATGTGATGGTCCAACACCTATGACACTTTATGTTGGTTTTTCCTTTAATTTGTCACCCAGCTGGATGTCACCCAGCTGAGAGCGAGAGAGACTCAATGAGGTGTGCGAATTTATTTTGACAATATTTCACTGACATCAGATAGCTTCCCAATTGCTGAGTTGCTACCGTAAACAGTTATAATTGAAATGAAAATAATTGAAATGCAATGTCGTGTGTTACCTCATTACCCAAGAAATGAGGTGTCAGGCATTTTGCTCCCTGTGCATGACGGATGACTGAATTATTTCTGCAACATATGCATAAACTGAATATTGAGAGGCGACAGTTGAAAACTGCATTGCCATAATCATTGTACATGATTCACAGAACTTTCAGTCTTGCTGTATCCACAATATTCTTTTCCCATTTGGTCCTGAAGGTGAGTGGCTTAAAGACTTCCACTGGCCAAAAGCGGGAGCACCGCGTCCTCCTCATGGTCATCACTATGGTGGTGTGTTACCTGCTCTGCTGGCTCCCGTATGGCATCATGGCGCTGCTGGCTACATTTGGAGCGCCAGGTCTGGTGACAGCCGAGGCTAGCATCGTGCCCTCGCTCCTGGCCAAGACCAGCACCGTCATCAACCCTGTCATCTACATCTTCATGAACAAGAAGGTCAGGACAAGAATCTGTCATCGATCTACCCTCTTCAATTTAAAAAAGCTTTTAGTTTCCTAACAAATCCTTTAAATTTATGGATTTTTAACAATTTTCTTGGCGTTACAGAGAGAAAAAAACTCCCACCATCAATGTTACCATTTTGTAGAAGCATCTTTATGGTGTAAAATTATTATTCAGTTTATTGTAGCAACAAAAATAGCAAAGAATCATGGACGGAAAAGGTTCTTTAAAGAACCAAAAGTGGTTCTGTAGGTAACCAGAAATGTTTATTTCATGACATTGCTCTAAAAAACTTTTTCAGGCCCCTCAGTGTATAAGAGCATATACCTGTGCTGAAAATTATGATTAAGAGCTCATTTACGCTTCCTTTAAGTATAAAAGTAAATACGTCCGTTTCAAACGATGTAACCATCACTGCCCACGTACTTCCTAGCGTCCTTTATGTTGGCATCGATGTTAAGTAGTACAGCCACTAGAGGGCAGCTCAGAGTCAAACGTTTCTGATAACAACAAACATAGCGACGTTGGAGGAGGTCGTAATAATGTACCTATTAAGAAAGAGGCAAAAGCAGAGGCAGCATTGTAGACACTGTAAACATCAGATAGATGTTTAAAATTTCTTACTAAATCACATAAACTCTCCTAAAAGGTTCCACCAATTTTAAAATTTCTTCGTCATGTCTCGCTTGAACTATTGGCTACACTGCCCCCATGATTTCCACTGGTACTGCTCCGTTTCATCCGTATCTGTAAGATTTCAGAAAATACAGATGAAATGAACGCAGAGTACAGACAGAAGGCTCCATCTGTATTTGTATACGTATTTAACATTGAGTATAAATGAGCCTTATAGGTTATGCAGCCATATTTACTACAACTGAAACTGGCAATATAGTACTTCTGTAGCACCAATAGTACCCCTGCATTCCTTTTGCGAGAAAGTCAATTACTTACTAGCTTGTCTTGTAGCTATCCAGTCATATTTGTGTTCATATCTGTGATCATAGGCAAATGTTGTTCCATGGATTACAAATTACTGGCTAACATATGACTCTCAGCCTCACAGCGTATGTACTTGGCTTAGTGGTTAACTTGCTAGCTGCTTGCTGCTTACTAGCTAACCTCTAAGGATAACCTGCTAGTTAGCCATAGTTATCTGTTGCTGTATTTTATTCAGTAAACAGAGGTCTACTTGTGTTCATTAACAGAAAAATAGTTTGTGCTAGTTCAGGATCCATTGTTGGGTAAGAAGATAAACTAGCACGTAATCTTAATAAATGTCTTAACGTACGTAGTTTTGTGTTCTTTGTCCATACCGAGAAGCTAGCGAGTGACTGGGTTTGTGAGTAAACAAATACCTTGGGCTGTATGCTAACTTTTTGAGCAGGTAGCACTGAAGTCATGTAGAGCTATACCAATACCTATAAATAAATTAGCCGTGGAAAAAACTCTATGCTAGCATTAATCTTAGCTTTCTCTAACTCATGTGGCGGAAAGGATTCTCTGTTTTCAAGGCTTTTAAGACCTCATCTTTATATTAGAAAACACTTCATTTTCTATCATTTCAAGCACTGGCAGTGATTTGATTTCCAGCTTTTCTCATTTCACGTATCTACGCTTAGGGAGCTCCTGAGGCAGATGGGAAGTGTTGAATGATATTGCAAACTTCAGAAATTACATTATAGACTTTTTGTATTAACCACACAAAGAATTATTCCGAGCATGCATGGCCAAAACTGAGATAGCAAATGAATAATGGTTCAATGCTGGTTCATGATGATCAATTTACTGTACACTGGTGTGGAATGATACCTGACAGACAAGAACATAGCCACAACTCTACCTTTATAAGATTTCAGGCTAATATAAATATCCTGGGCCTAAACTAAAATGATGCACTAGCACTAGACCCCTTGCATTCAGTGTTATGATGGATGTTTGTCCAGTCAATTATCTGCCATCTTAGCACTGTTAGTATACAGCCCTGGATAGGAGTGATTAAAGGCTTAGCAATTATCATGATGTGAAATTTTAACGTATGCCAATATCACAGGATGGCTCTTCAGAAATCAGTTGTCCTCATGCTGAGATTGTTCCATGCTATAAAGCGAGACGTGACCTCATTTATCTGTGCTGCCAGCTTAATAAATGTATCTAATTTGACGGTATTGCTTTTGCGTTTTCATGTGAAAAGACTCAGTTCGTCGTATCATCAGTCAAGCTGTCAGCCGTGTGATTCAGCACAAAAGGAAAAGACCAAGTAAAATGTTACTCCTACTGTTAATGGACGTTCAAGAAAATCAAACTCAATGCCCTTAACTCAATAAAGGCAGTGAAAGACGTCAATTCTTTGCATGTGGATTTATATTGGTGTATTTTCCTCTCTTGGGATGTCGTTTGTGTAGACATCACCAATATCCTTGAGACAGAAATGCACGGCTGGATGTTGTGAAATAAAACAGCGGGAGACTGTGGTATATGCACCAGGATGGCGCCTTACACTGAACTGATGCCAGGGGAAACAGATCTCAAAAACAAAACTTGCTCTACGATTTGGATTTATTGATTTGGATGTACAAGTGAGACAGAAACCCACCAGTCGACCAAAAAGAAGTGCCTGAGAGTTATAGGAAGGAAATAAAGGGTTAGAATACACTCCTCAAGGGTTCTTTGGAGGGTTATTGGTGGTAGCTTTCTAAAAGAAAACTTAATTGGGGGTATTTTCTGAAAGTGAAGCCCCCTGATGCAAGATTTTTTTTTTTACATAAAACCTTTAAGGTTCCTCTAGAGAGACAGCCTGAAGAACTCTTTCTCAAACCAGTCCCAGTCAATCCACATTTTACTTTATCTCTGTATTGTGTGTGCAAAAATGCAACTCCTGTGACCATAAGAATCAGTTTAAGAACCACTGCTTCAGGGTCCTAGATGAAATTTAGCATATCCAAGCCACCTCCTACCATGTTTTTTGGCCAGGTGTAAACTAGAGAACCATGAAGAAACCCAGGATTGGTTCCAGATCCATTATGCAACAAATAGATCCAATTCCATTATTTGCCCCAGGAATTAATTGTTACCTGGAAAATATGGACAATCTTAGAGACAGCACCCAAACACAGTGGTTCTCAAATCGTTCCGCATTTCTGTCTTCTGTGAGTTGGGATGGAGCAAAAAGTGTGGACCATCTGTGGGCCCTAAGGACTGGTTTGAGATCCATTGTATTTGGGTGCTTGATAAAATCTTTTTCAAAGAGGGCTTCCATTATTCTTGGAAAGTGATTCATGTCTCCTGGGGCTTTTGTTCAGATAATGGAATTGGATCTACCCTTTGCATAATGAACCTAGGCATCGATCCTGGGTTTCCTCATGGTTCTCCAGTTTCCCTCCACTGTCCAAAAAGCATTGCAGTAAGTGGATTGGATATGCTAAATTGCCCCCTAGATTTATCATACCCAATATTCCTGGGATAGACTCCAGATCCACCATCACCTTGACCAAGATAAAGGGCTTACTGAAGATGAATGATGAAGTCCGTGATTTCCATTCATTATGTTAATAGACTGTAACCTGCTAAAGACCGTAGGATCAACAGTACCCACGTGTGATTAATGAAATACACACAGTGAAAGCTTTACTTTGCAATAAACACCAGAGACAATTTTCCTACCCACTAAATGTGCACTAATGATATTTTACCCTTTAATTAGATTTCCATGTGGGTTACAGAGCAGAAAACTCGACTCAAGCCTTTCTAGTCTGCTGTGATATCAAGTCTGTGATACACTGTGTAGAAAACAAAGAAGAAACGAATGAAAATTATTCCTGTCTTCATCCAGCCGTGCTAAACTGATCTGACAGTCGCTCTAATGTATTTTGTTTGCGAGTGTCTGAAGCTATTTTCATTATGCAATACAACAACTGCACATCACAACACATTATTGTATTGTGTTCAGATTCTGTCCTCTACATCAACCTTTGAATTACATTTTCTCAAATAAAATGCTTTGTAGGTTCCCTATGGAGTTCATGCTCAGTACCTTTCACTTCTTTTACTCCTTTCCTCTTGTTTTGAAGCAACTGGATGCTCCTACAGCATTATATTATCCACCTTATCTCAGGTAATCCCCAGACAAAATGCAACCATTGGAAGCCATTTGTCCGAATTGGTTATTAATTATAGCGCCATTTGTATGCGCCTCGTTAGCAGGGATCACAGCTGCATTAATCCTAAAACTGAATAGTTACCCATACACTGCCGCTAAAGCCTGGGTAAAGGTACAGAAAATGTGCTACAGTATGATTTATAAAACACGTGCACTGAAGATAGAGCTGGAGTTAAAGAGGCAATCAGGACACAGTATTGATTTTTGTTTGAAGCTTCTGAAATCACGTGCAGCTTTGCTTTGAGGTTGAAAAGCAGATTAATTTGTGTTTTGTATAATTTGCCTCAAGGCAGTTATAATCCCCTCGGATTTTTAATAGAAATGACAAACGAGCCAGAAGGGCTGTGTAAAAAGCTGTGTAATTTATTTCTCTAAGGCTATACGATCACGTTAGAAGCCTTTTAGCAATTCCTCAACTCTTTATTCTTTGATGGTTTACATTTAGGTCTGTATGCATGTACATGTACCTGAAATGATATTACAGTGAAGACTATTTTCCTATAACAGCACATTCAGAAATGTTTTCTTCCTCTTATACCACAGCAAATTTGCCAACCATTACAATTTTTTTTTATCCATTATTAGTTATATTTCCTATTGTGGAACGTCCATGAAAGAAGATATTCCCTGTTATCATTTATGTTATAGCAGCTATAAACAGTTGTTCCCTCACCAGACACTCTTTATATTTCTTGTAAAATTAATTAGCAGCGTCATGTTACAGAAAAACTGCAAATCGTAAATCTCTGTCCTGAAGACTTTCCTATGGCAGAAAACTTCAAGTTGCAGCTTTAGCTCTTCACATTATAAAGCGCTGACACTGGAGACTCCTTCCATGAACGTGAAAGAAACATCTCAGATGAATGATGAATGAGGATTTGTACCAATATAGACCTACAACACACCCTTTGTAAAAAGGTTCCTTGGGGTACTTTGGGTAGTTGAGGTTTCTACTTGGAATTACTTATGAAAGGGAAACTCTCTAAAAAGGAAGGAACAAAAGGAACCCTTCAGGTGGAACGTTGCTTTACAAAGTACTGGATATTTGTGAATACACTAAAAGTCTTTCCTTTTATATGTTATAATTTGTATATAAAACTAAACTTGAAAATATATTCTCAGATTGTTCAGTTGTTCCTGTTATTCATGATGTAATATTGATCTCCTTTGTTTCCCTTCCACTGTCCTGATGCGCAATCAGTTCACGTCCTTGCTGCATGTTGCCCTATCGATCACAGCCAGTGAGATAATGGCACTATAAAACAGCATCATCCTTGAGTACCTGTCAGACCTGGAAGATGATTACATCTTATCTAAGATGTAAGAGTGTTAGCAGAGTATCTTCCTTTAAAAAATGTAAAAATACCTCCAAACATTTGTGTAGAAACGTAAGAAATTGTTATTTAGCCTAAATTATGTTTAATATTAGCATACTCGGCAATATTTGTATTCTGTTACAAGCATACGATGCATTTCAATGTACCAAACTTTCACGTAGTGTTCTGCACCAACATAATGTAACCACGCCCACCTGTACCACTATGCTATTTAAATAAGATCCACATGTAATAAATAACCTTACTTTTTTAAGCATACTGGGCATCATTTATAAATCTTTTAATGAAGTTGTGTGTAAATGTTTGCGTAAGCCAAACTGAAGTAAAATATTCCACCAGACTTACAAAAGTTTCAGAAAAGCTGATTTCCTTTATACTCACTTGTGTATGTTGATGAATGCAAATCACCCGTAAATTACTAGGTGCATGCACGGCACAGCTGATTTGCATTTAGTAACACCCATAAACTCCATAAAAGGCAATGCTCATAGAGCTGAAATGATGACTAAATGGCAAATAAATAAATAAATAAATTTACACACACTCAGGAACATGTGTAGGATATGGATGTTTTTTTCCAATTTTTTTCTGGAAAAAAAATGATCATTTTGATGCATACCAACTTTCTTGTGTAAATGCTCCTACAAACTAATTAAGAGTAAATCTGTTTGCGTCCAGCTTGATAAATGAGGTTCATTTTAATATTTGTATTTGTAAAGCAATCAACTTCAATCAGGAAACATTCTAGAGAAAAGATGATATCTTGTCATATAAAGATAGTGGAGTCTCGTAAGGCTAGATAAAAGCTTTGGCGAAAACAAAAGCACAGATGGCTGTTGTGATAAATTGAGTGTTACTCTTTGTTATGCTTGAAGCTGACAGCTAAATGAGCCTGAGAAACTAGATTTGATGAAGCTCCATGTCTACTTCTCTTTGCAAAACAAAGCAAAAAGCAACTCTATAGTGGATCCCTAGACTGTCCTGTCTTATTTGTAGCTGAGGCGTCTGTTCTACAGACACGGTTAAGGCGAACGCTGTCTGAGTTTCCTGTGGCAGTCCGTCTAACGAGCACTGACTAATGTTTCAGGATGTCTCAGGATGTTTCAGGAAGTTCTCGGTCCTCCAGCCAAAGAAACAACGACTCTCCTGTATGTCATTTTCAGTCTTCAATTCCTCCCAGCCCGTAACTATGGAAACTGTGAGTTGAGGCGAGTTGAAGACTAAAAATGCTGTACAGATCCATGAACGATTTCCTGGCCATCCAAGATCCTCAACCAGGACTTTGGTAAGTGTCTTAATCAGACTCCATTTGAATTCATTGTACTACACTCGCTGACCACTTTAATGGAAAACCTGTACACCTGCTCATTCGTGCAATTGTTCAATCAGCCAATCATGTGGCAGCAGCGCAATGCATAAAATTACACAGGTCAAGAGCTGCAGCTAATGTTCACATCCAATATCAGAATGGAGAAAAAAAATGTGATCTCAGTGAATTCTTAGAGACAGGCGAAGACTGCAAATAAACCAGGTGATGTTTTTCCAATGTTTAAGCGTCCACTTTGGGTGAACTTGGATGGAGATGCTTTTCTGCTCACAATCGTTGTAAAGAGTGGTTATATGAATTACTGTATCCTTTACCTGTTGATCATGATCATTGATTTTTCTTTCTAATTGCTCTTAGTGTTTTGTTTCCTCTGAAACTTTGGAGCTTCGAACAGAGGACTTGCATTTCTTGGGGAAATGTAGTTGACTTAAGGTATACATGATACATATAGTATACTAAGTACACTACGTTTTCCCAAGGAAGGCAGTATCACCCTTTTTTTAAATTTTTTTTATTTCAGACTCCTGAAATTAAATATCAGACCAGTGTGAGTCAACCTGAGTGTCTGCTTGCCCTCGTGTGTATATTTATTGCACTGTGTTTTAGCTAGAGTGCTAAACCTACCTGGTTCATTCCTAATATTTTTTACAGGCTGAAGTACAAAATATACAGAGAACAAAGGCCCAGGTAATAGAAATACACACATCTGAAGCGACCAGAGGAGAGTTGTTGCCTGCACTGTATTTTAGTTACCTGGCTAGAGATAGTGGGCTAGTTTGCATCTATGGTACGTGGCCAAGCTCAATCTTTTACTCCATACACACTTCTGATTTAACTTCAGATCAGAGATTATCTGATGACTGGAGAGCTGCTGGATGTTTTCAAATTTGTTTTTTATTCGTTATGTCTGGAAATGTTCATGAGTGAGAAAGTGTGAAGGGAAAAAAAAAGCATGCTTGTGGATCTTCATCAAACATCCAATGATACAACTGATATTGTATCATTTACAAAAAACAGCAAACAGACTATAAAGAAACTCATCTAGATGCAGAACGTTGAGCTCCATCTTTATTTGGGTGGGATTTTGTTGGTTATTTTTCAACCATCTTCTGTGCATGCTTACAACCAAAAGACAGATACAGTTCAGGAACACTGAACATCATACACCTTAACTTCAGGCATGAAAGAAGTCCAGCTTCACGGTGACAGGCAGGAGCCAGCAGCCAATCAGGAGAGAGAGAGAGAAAGAGAGCATGAGAGTAAAAGAGTGAGGCTTATGTTATACTATAAGCACAAAATGGCTTCATTACTGTTTAACATTCATTAGTGTTTATTTGTTCTCAAATTTGGTGCTAAGCTAGCCAGTGATCGATGATATCACTAGATGATATCAATCTACTGCTTTATCGTTGTTGTGAAAGCTGTTTGAATCTGTACTCAGTTGAAAAATTTGGCTAAACACATAATAAGAGGTGTTTGGGCATTATTATATATTTTTTACATTTCAGACTCGGTCCTGGGTGTCTGCTTGCCCATGTGTGTATACTGTAGCCTGTATTGCTCTGTGTTTTAACTAGCATGCTAACACTATTTGGCTAATGTTTTTGACAGCATGATGGCCACAATACACAGACTAGATAATAAAATACAGAGATCAGGTAATAGAAGTACACCCATCGCAAGCAACCAGAAGAGAGATTTGTTCTTTGTGCCGTATTTTAGGTACCTAGCAAGAGTTAGCAGGCTAGGTTGTATATACTGTATGTATCATTGTGGTGCCATTGTCTGGTCTAAGAAATAAATAGGTAGGCTGTGGTGTTTTTGAACTGTTATTTTACTGTAAATATGAAGATCTAATAAAAACTTGAGAGCTTGATCACTGAATTAGGCACTTGTTACCACCGTATATGTTTAACATACAATTAATAGACCTACTAGGACACATTCTGAGTTTTTGATGCATATAACTGATTCATCCTCCAAGTGCTTATTCCCGTAATAAATTCATTTAGAGCTCTTTAGAGGCACATTAAGTTTTGAGAGTGGAAAGTTAATAAGTCATTTACCACAGAGATTGAGATATTTGGTGGAACATTGTTTAATATTTGTTCTTATTTAATAGCTGCTTTGTGTTTTGCCTCTGGTAGTAATGAATTCAAATTTTCTGGCTATTTAACGTTATCCTCTATCTTTAATCACATACAACTAGTGTGTAAGCCAGCGAGTGTAATGCTAGACATGCTTAATATATTCATACACATGGCCAAACACAAAGCAGCAGTCAGTAGTGATGTGAACCTTCAGGCTGTAATCTAACTAAGCCAAGATAAAACATTTGGGCCTGTGTGACAAACATACAAAGAATATAATCCTTACTGCAGAGCTTTTCTCTTCCACAAGCCCAAGGCATTTCTGACTGAAAACAAACTCAGTCCTCTAAATATTTGGCTGAAATGGAACACTTTTCATTACATTAACAACATTGAGTCTAGACGTTTTTGAAGGAACTGCATACTTTAACATAAACTGATGAGACATTTTTTGTTTTGAAAGCTATTTTTTAGTATTGTACTCTGCCTTCCAACAATGTGGGTTTGAAACAAAAGACTGTTATCTATGATGTTAACTCTTTAATATTGAAGGGTCCATGTTGCATTTAATCTTTAAATTGATACTGTTGATGCACTGGGAAAAATATAATTAAAAAAGGCACTTTTTGTGCACTATTTGGTGGTGAATGTAAGCTAAATTAATTCACCTGGACATTCATTCAATAGCTGGATGTATTTGTTGTTTGTAGAGCAGTAAAAAAAAAAAAGCCTATGACTGACTGCTGAGTTTGGTGTTAGATTACCACCATCGCCAGGCCCAAAACGATCACATCATCACTGACCTCAACTAGTTATCCACTCACTGCTATCACTATCATTTTCTATTTAGCTAGACCAACATTGCAACTGGGTAACAATACAAATTTCACTATTGTACTCTTTCTCTCACCTGATTGGTTGCCTGTCACAGTGTAGTCGGACTTCTTTCTTGCCTGAAATTATGCCATGGTAACGTTTGACGTATCTGACCTGGCGTGTGACTTTCATTCATTCATTCATTCATTCATTTTCTATACCGCTTATCCACTGTGGGTCACGGGTGAGCTGGAGCCAATCCCAGCTGACATTGGGCAAGAGGCAGGGTTCACCCTGGACAGGTCACCAGTCTATTGTAGGGTTAACACAGAGAGACAGACAGCCGCTCACACTCACATTCACACCTATGGACAATTTAGAGTAGCCAGTTGACCTAATCT
>JAOTRR010000024.1:2736192-2767189 GCA_028570945.1 Gogo arcuatus
TGTGTGTGTGTGTGTGTGTGTGTGTGTGTGTGTGTGTGTGTGTGTGTGTGTCGCTGTGAAGGAAAAATATAACGTGTCACTCTGGGCATGGAGATCAAAAACTGGGGCTTTTTCTAAACCTGGGGAGAACCACAGGAAAGCTGGGGTGTGTGGTTTGATGACAGGGTTGGACAACTGAGATTCATGTTGTCATGAAAATAACCTTGTAGCATGTTATAAACATTTTTGTTTACATAAAATTTGAAACCATTGAAATTATAGTGCTTTTCCATTTTAATAGTATTTTCAATTTTATATTAAAGAATAATACACAAATATATTGTCTATATGTTAAATCATACTTTTAGAAACACACAATTGTAAATAAAAATGTGAAAAAAAGTAAAAAAGAATAAAACAACAACAACAACAAAAAACAACTGCATGGATTGTTATTGGAATTTTATGTCATTGTTTGTTTTCTAAATGTTCCCAATAACTAATTCGAATTTATTTTACTTTTTGAAAATCTTTCAATTTTAAATTAACCTTTTTTTTCAAAAAAACCCAAACGTTATTCTTCATATTTCTAATATATCTTGTACGCTTAATTTTTTAGGATAATATTTAACTTCCTACTCGAATCTGATTGGTCAGAAAGTGTTGATTAATTTTCCCTCACAGTGCAGCACAAACATTATCGTTTCTATAGTAACAACTTACTGTAAAAAAATTCTGTGCAGTTGATTTGATTTGGTTGATGTGGTGAAGTTTTCTGTAAGGAAACGTTTACGTAACATTTCTGGAAGGAGTCTCCAGTGTCAGCGTTTTGTAAAACTCAGCGGTAAAAACAGTAACTTTAAGTTTTTTGATGTTTTCAGGACGGAGGAGTTTACGCTTTATGGTTTCTCAGAAACACGACAAGCTGCTTTGTTTGTTCTGTTTTGTTTTTTTTTAACCTTAAGAGAAAAAAAACAGATGCTGGTGAGAAAGAACTGTTTATAGTTGTAACTACTGTATGTAAGTAAGAACAGGAACTAACTTGTTTAATTTTAATTTCTTTAACATTTAATGCAACTATAAATGGATAAAAAATATGATGTCATTTATTTTTATTAATAAATAAAAAATTGTAATCATTGACATAGTGTTGTGGTATAAGAGGAATAAAATGCTTCAGGCTGTGCGTTTATAGGAAAATAATTAGTCATTGATTACCTGAGTGTTTTATTCCTTAAATATAGCATAAATATTTATAAGTTGAATGTTTCAAGATTTTTATATTAACAATAACTTTTAATCTACTCTAGATTCCAGAAGAGGTGTAGGGTTGAGCAGGAGTACAAAAGATTTATGCAGAAAGTTAATTCGTTTCTATCCACCTTTTCTCCATCAGCACGCTTTAATTGTTTAATTGTGCACCAATCCTTGTTGTGTGATTAGGTATATAAATTGATTTTACAAGTGAACCATGGGAAAACCTGAAGAGGACTGAGGAAAAAACAGAGTTGCATGGTTTCAGGCTGGGGTTTTTTTTCATGCTTTTATGATTAAACCACATTGAAAATGGGGGACTCTCCATATTGTAGGTTACATTCTGTGAGCTTCTAAGGGAAAATATCCACAAGTCAAAGGTGAAGTGATAATGTTTCATAACAAAAACTGACCTCTTTCAGGAAAATATAAACCATTTGGATAAGGTGAAGATTGTCGCCCTTAATTCAATTAAAGAACCATCAGAGAGCCTCGAGCTTACACCAGCCCTGAGATCGGTGAGAACCTCCCTGAGGCATATCCACATTTTCCATACTGTGTTCAGTTCCCAGATTCCAGACGCGCTCAGACTCGGCTTTGCGGAACCTCCCAGTTTAATGACAGGTAACAAAATTGTTTGAGTCGTTAAACAGGGATCCACCCGATTTTAATGACAGCTGACACCTTGAAAAAAAGGTTATGACTACGATTAGAAGGGAAACACGCAGTCATGACTAATGCTTTTGTACTGTAGGAAAGCTCTCACGGATTCTCGAGGTTCTCGCAGATCTGTACGGATGATCAGGTTAAAATAAAACGAGTAAATCTGATTAGGCTCGGGGCTGACCAGGACATGACTCCGGGTTACGACTGATGCTGTGGTTAAGATTTAGGGTTATGTTTCTATGTAATGAGGTTAGGGAAGGGAATGAGTAGAGAAATCTGTCAGAAAAGAATGTTCAAAAGGAAAATGGAGTTTTAAAATGACCTAAAGTTTCATCCTGAATGGTCTAGGACTGGGAGATATGATATGATATTGATATTGTGGTGAATGTCTGAGATACTGTAGTTCTCGTGGTATCTTTTTATACATTCTATAATGGCAATTACAAACTCTGGAAGCAGATTTAACCAACTTTTCGAGTGAATGTTTGTAAAATTATATATTTTTTAAACAGATTTTTACTTTTTTTCATCCTTTTCATTGTTCATTTATTTACACTGTACACCTTAAATAAAATCATCATCAAACTCATTTTTAAAGCTTTATTTTCAATGCAATATGACTGTTTTGTTGAACACTTTCTTAGGAAACATGTATACCATATATCGTGATACATACTGTAGAAATTTTCTGATATTTTTGTCGTATCACCCAGCCCTACCCCTGCATGTTAATCTTTACAATTATCTTTGACAGTTTCTGAGATTTATTTCATAATGAGATTGAGGTGTTTTTTTTTAGTTCAAACTTCTTTCTTCGACTCTCTTTTCAAAAACAGTTTCCTGCAATGCTGCTGATGGCGGTGCAGTGAGATTTATCTCTCACATCATGTCTACCTAAAGAGAGTGATGCAGCGGCGCTTTAGTCATTTAGTCTATCCAGCTGTCTCCCCTCCTCATCAAACAGATCAGCTCCCAAGGCTTCAACTAACACCAATGCTAACACCAATATGAACACCAGTGCTCATATTGATTGCTTTGCTAACTAGCTGATACAAAGCGATGCCATGTGTTTTGCGAGTTATGTTGTACAGTACGTGTTTGTCCATCAGTTGTGCAGATGGTGATCTAGGACTACAGGGAGTCATGTGACGTGCATGAGTGCTAGATAAAATGATATCACCGACTGCTACTGGCTGAGATGAGAAGTCCATTATTGTGTATAAAGACAGAATCGAGTTCTTGATATCACTGAGGTAGCGACATTCCAGCATCGAATACTAAGTAACAAAACCACTGCGCAATTTTTTCCCTTAACCAAGCAACGGATGGAAACGGGAATAGTGTGTGGGAAAATATGTAGCCAAAAACCGACAGCACCAATGAACCATGTTTGCTAGTACTGTAGAGCAAGACACGCCCCCTGGGGTGGGATGAATACATTCTAGAGCGCATTTAATTGGACGAACTCATGACTAGTACAGGATGAGTCATCAAAAAATTTAGAAGCATTATTCTGGATGCTATATACTGTCGTATCAAAGTAATAACACTAAGAAAAAGGTACAGAAAGCTCGTCTTGATTTCACAGGCTGCTTTAAGCCTAAGACAAAGTCTGAATGAAGAATTCCAGGGACGAATGTCTTAATCTAAAAGTCAATAACTCACTCCAGAGCTGCTATACTCTCTTAATGCTCAACAAACATGTTGCGATGTTATTTCTTGCGACCATGTCGTGTCCTTCATCAGCTAATTTGTCAAGCAAGTCGCACCATTAATCAGGATTTTATGCTTTACCCAACACTTTACACATTGCTGCCTTCAAGCAAGCTTTTAATGTGGTCTTGTGGAAAAGTAAATGTGAAGTGAATTACCAAATTAGATCTGAAGAACAATAATGTTGTAGTACAGCACAGCTCGAGGGCTTTTATTGGCTTGGATCAGTCATCGCCTCCTCAATATTTACATGACTGGGGGAAGGGGGGAAAATCATGAAGCAGAAGTATGTGAGAATGTGTGGGACAGGGGAACTGCCATCGTAACACACTCTCACAGTGCAGCACGTTAGCGTTAGCCAAGACTTTTCACGGTGCCGAGTCCCCAGACCAATAAAAACAATGGTGAGAAGCAGAAAAATAAATGTTACAGTTGTTTCCTCTCGACTAAGGTGGGGGTAAAAAGGGCACACACTGCTCGCTCGGGGGAACGGAAAAGGAAAAGAACACTCAGGAGGGAAAAAAAAGTCTGGTGAAAATAGCATCTTGTTTTAACACCACAGTGAGAAACTGAGAACTCAATGTTATGAATTGCATCGTGTGTTGAACCTTCAAATACTTAAAATACAATCACAACAGTGTGCTAGCTAACATTAGAATGACTCATTAGAACATTTGAATTCATTTCATAATAACGTAAGGAGTAAAACACTTGGGGGAGCACTATTATTGGAAAATAGTCAACGACTGCACGGTGTAATGCGACCCTGACACGTTATTGGATTAATTTCCCATAACAGCACATTCTGAAGTGTTTTGCTTCTCTAATATCACTGCAGTTAAGATTACATTATTCATTAAAGAACAACACATTATACTTTTATCCATTTATAGTTACATTTAATGTTCATTTAGTTTTAAACTCTCTCTTGAAGTTAGTAAGACAAAAATAAATGCAGCTTACTAAGAAACCACAATATTCTGTGTTGGAAAACTTAGCGTTACAGCTTTAGTTCTGATTTCTACAAAGCACTGACACTGAAGACTCCTTCCATACATGATAAATACAGTAAATGTCTCCTAACAAAATCAAAAATTACACGCATTTTTAATCCATTCATTACGACACAAGTTACGTAGCGCCAAATAGCCAAACAATTCTCTTTAACATTAGCTAGCTTGTTGACTAGCATAGCATGCAGGTTCTGTGGCAGGTTATGATGTAATAATTTGCAAATTGAGCCTATTTATTTTAGAACAACCCTGAAATGAAACGATTGAAAAGGTAGCATTTTTGTTCTTATGCAAGTATGAAAAAGTATGCACAGTGCTAACAAATATAGCTCAAATACCATTCCATGTAATCAGCCATCTTAAAAACAATTATATACTTTAAAAAATAAGACTAAATGCACTAACTGGCACTCTGTAGACGCAGAACTGGAAAAAACAACCCAGTACATGTTGATTAATGTACAAACGTTAGGAGGTTGCTTCAGAAATAGAGTTCGAGTGTGAGTGATGGCTGTCATGTCATACAGGCCAACCATGAAATGAAATATAATGAAAAATAATGCATCTCACATTGACGACATTAACAGTCACACACAGAAGAATGGGAATCTGACTGAACTCACCCGAGTCGAACCAGAACCATGAATAATGCATAGATCTGATGGGTGCTGTGAGAATGAGCACAGGTCCAGGCATGCCCAGGACTGGGGAAATTATTTTCCCAAGCAATAAACTGCAACAGGAAATAGTCCTGTTATGATATTTAAAGAGGTTGAAGCGAGTTTCTAGTGTATATAGACGTTTTTGTGGATTACGGAATTGGACTTTTATATTAGTGTGTTGTTTCCTACCGATGAACCGTGATTGAATTGTAAAACAACAACAACAACAACAACAAAAAACTTAATAATAAGTGTTATGAAGTGTTATTAAAACAGCACAGGACCCAGCAGTCCACTCTGAGGAACCTCAAAAAAATCTTTTAAAAAAAGTATAAACCAGCTAGCTAGCTATTGTACCAGTTTACTAATATGACAACCAAATAAATTCGAACGCAGCATAATTAGATATTAAAAATCCCAAACACATTACATACATACATACATACATACATACATGCATACAGCTACTGTAATAAAAGATATTTACATCATTTATTTTAACACTATTAACTAGGTAGGTCCTAAAACACCATTATGATGTACACATGTAGTGAGCATATATAGTGAAGAATAAGAAGCATTTTGGAATCTGCTTGGACCCCTAAAAGGGATTGTGCCTATGATTTTTGGAAACCCATCAATAAAAACACTCAACACCTACATCCAGCCGCCTCTGGCTCCACACATCCACCACTAATCATCCTTTACCTTACGTAAATAAATAACAGGCTTAATTTATATTGACCGAGTTCAGTTTTAATTTAACTGAAGAAAAGTTATACCACCCCAAACATTTTTACAATATTCACACACTGTACACTGTACTGTACAATGCATGAAGCTCCCAGAAGTCCTAGCTGAACCTCCACAGGTCTCAGAAGGAGTCAGTCAGTCATTCCGCTGCTGATGAAAGCACCTCAGAGGTGCACAAGCAGCGCTTTGTTCACTGTGCCAGAGCTCAGGACCACCAGGCAGGCGGGGAGCAGGTAGGGCGGAGGGGGGACAAGAGGGCTTTGATGACAGGCAGAGATAAGTGGGTGAAGTCGTGCCACTCGGCGAGTCCAGACACATCAGGTGTGGACGGCACGAGCTGTAGAAATCCAGGTGGGTGACACACATTCAGCTTCTGCCGCAAGAACAGGAAACAGATACGGTATTATAGCATGTTGGTAATTTCTGCAGTTATCTGAGGAAAAAAAATGTGAAAGACCTGTTGAATGGAATGACAGAAAGTGAAGAACTGTTACGATGCCTAGTTTTTCCAGCTTCCTGCCAACCAGAAGCAAGAGTTACACTTTTTGCCCAATGTTCAATTGTCCATCTCAGGCAAAAATCTCACTAAAAGAATTCTTTGGTCATGAGCCTGTAGAAGAGCTGTAGTCTTAGAACATCGACACGCTCACAATATTGGCGACTGGACAACATTTTCTGAGAACAACTAATTCCAAGGACCTGTCCACATCTATAAATATTTTTATGAAGCTAGTAATAAAATCTCATCCACAAGAACAGTGTTGTTGAAAATATCTTCATCCAAACGAAAACAGAAAAATGTTTTGAGAACACTCGCGTGAGCGTGCCAGCCAATTAGGTGGTGATTTAAGCAGCTTATTTCATAAACTGTTGCATAAGAAGCTTCAAGAATAGTGCATTGAGTGGTGGAGAGGAGGAAACATGGAAAAACACCCACATGACCAATATTTTATTCATCTTTAGTAATTGTTTTATTTCACGGTCATGGGCGAGATTGGCAAAAGGTCTGCAATGAAAAATGATAAACACGACAATTGTAATGATAGCACAAGGGTGTAATAATAATAATAATAATAATAATAATAATAATAATAATAATAAAACAATGCGAAATTAAATTGTAAATCCGTTATAAAAGAAGAAATTACAGACCACAAAGTAACAACCTAGTCAGCAGTCATAATAAATGGAGTCGTAGAATATTTATTACAAAAAAGCACGGTGGTGTCAGCATTTTCAAAAACATACATATCTTTAATCCACACAAACAGTGAAATCAGATTTTTTTAAAAAAATTCTCTAAAAAGTTTAATTTTCAGTGAAACCAAATGCTATTTTCATCTATTTTTTCGCAGATATCCACCAATAGGAGGACGGCATAGGATGACGCGTAACTCATGGGATAGCTACAGATATGCTTGTGACAATGGTGCAACTAAATGAAACATTCTAATTGAGAGAAAAATATCCTTATTACCTCAAGTTCAAGTTTATGTGAGTCAGAGCTGTTTCTCGGTTCACGCCGATTGAGGACGTAAGCAAGACGAAGCCATTTCCCTTAATCACAGGTCTATCGTTAGAGGATCTTCCTCGTATAATCATAAATTGAGAAAATATAATTATATTGAGATCATCTCATACAGTTTGACAGATAATAATCTACAATGAATGTTTCATTCTTGAAGCCTAAAGCCAGCTAGAGACAGATTCCAAGCAACTCCCTAGTTAAAGTATAGCTGCAAATAGTTTGTGTAGTCAGCTCTTGTCTTCTAAAATAACTCTATATTTAAGTTTGACACGGGTCTGGTGGTTTTTACCTTCCCAAAAAGGAATAAAAAGATCTTTTCTACAATGCTAAAACTGCTCAAAATTCTCATCCTGCACCAGTTTTCTCCGTCCTCAGGACGAAAGCATTCTCCCATTGCTTGTAGTAACCACATTTGTGAGTCAGTACAGGATCCTTGTGTCAGGTTGGTGACTGATCCACTGACTCTTCACTTGCAGGCACATTTGTGGTAAACCAGTCCGAGGGCTAAGGAAAGCGCAGCAAGACTGCATGGCACCAGGGCTTCCAGGAAGAAACATCAAGCTTCCCTTTGTTTCCAGGGGACGCTTGTCTTTAATAAGCGAAAGGGCAGGGGAGGAATGAGACAGAAAAAGTGTCTGCACAGCAAAAGACAAACCCGCCCAGAGAGCCTGCTTGTGCTTTTCCATGTGCCACTAATAGATTTTAGATGGACAGATTCATCTCCGAGCTGTTACGCTGGACTTCAGGACTGAAGATGTTGTACAGGTACAAACGAAATAAAAATACTGTATCTTCAATGATACAACAATACAGCAATGGTCCTTAAAGAAATACTCCAGTGTTTTTCCACCTCATCTCTGTGTACAGTATTTATAGCATATATATGTGCAATAACATAAATTTTGACACAGAAAAAAAAAAATTCAAACCTGTTTACTCAAAACTCACTAATGGCAGTTTATTGAATTCTTTTTTTTTCTTCCTAATTTAGAAATGGCCGATTCCCACCCACCAGACAGGTCTCCCCTATCATACGACAGCTACCAAGCATGGAAGGTGAAGGTCATTGTGTGATTCCTCCACAACATTAGGGGGCGGTGTAACACACTCGGAGGAAAGTGCTATCCGCCCACTTCCGTATACATGAGCTCACAGGTGCCCATGATTGCCTAGTGTCACTGTAACTGACAGTATGCCACCCCTCCCTCCCTCCCTCAATGAGAGCACGGCCAATTTTGCTCTCTTGGCTCCCGGCCACGGATGGCTGGGGCATCATCAGGATTCGAACTCGTGATCTCCGGATGATGGGGTTTTTCTGTTGCGCCACTCGGGAGCCCAGTTTATTGAATTCTATCACTCTACATGAGACGGGTATGAGAGAAATAGTTTTCTACCACAGCACCACTGAACTCTTGATTCTGATTGGTCAGAAATCACAGCGCTTGTTCTAATATGTTAGTTTTTTTAGTAACAGTTCATTCTCAGAGACTTTTACAGTGAATGCTCCATATTAATGGATTAAAACAACGTGTAAACACTGACATGGTGTAAGGAGACGTTTAGCATTCATGGAAGGAGTCTCCAGTGTCAGTGATTTAAAGCTGTAAGTTTAAAGCGTCAGAGTTTAAAGAGTTGTAGTTTCTCAGTAACATGACAAGCTGTTTTTTGTGACTTATTAACTTCAAGAGAGAAAAAAGCGAGGCTGGTGAAGGAATGACTGTTTATAGCTGCTATAAGGTAATGGAGAACAGGAACACGTTTCTCCGATGTTAAACAACATTAAATGTAACTATAACCAAATAAAACTAATAAAACCACATATCATAGTTTAATAATAAAAAAAAACATTGATGAAACACTTCAGGGATGTGATGTTATTGATGGTAACAATAACTCAGGTTTATCACACCAACACATCGTTGATTATTTTTCTGTAACAGCATATTCCATATTTATCCATCCTTTCAACACTGGAAAGTAAATATAAAGAGTAAAAAGTCATTCTGGTGACTCATACTTTCCTAAAGGTGTTATTTTGTCCATGCTTGATTAGATTGAATTGCAACATGCACAAAATATTCCGGTTTTTGCCCTTATTCCGAACAAGACAACATTTCTACTAAGTTGTTTACATGGTTAATGAAAATGAATATTCCACTAATATTCCCATTTACATGCAGCCGCATCTCTACCTCAGCCTTGCAAACTGCTGCCTAGTTGGTGTGTACGATGCACAGAGCTGACCGTAAACCAGCAAGAGGCAATGTGTCTCAAAATCCGAATAATATCGGCATATCGTACGTTTTACTCGGAAAATGCTAAATTTGGAATAAGGCCAAATTCAGAATATCCAAACGGAATATGTTGTTTACATGACCCAAATATTGTCATTAGGAATAATAGTGGAATATTAGTGTGCGTGTAAACGTACTGATGGTCTCACCTTTGAAAATTTGGAACAATTCGTATGTGCGAAAGGTCACAAAGGTTACGTTTAGGGAAAGAGTTAGCGTTGTATGAGACAGAAGGAAATCCAACTACACTGCTGTCAAAATTTGTACAAATAATTAGAATCGAAACATAAACATTCACATAAATGTTAGAAGACAAAATTTAAGACAAACTGCGCCTTGAATTATTATAATTTAACAACTGCCCCTAGAATTATATTATATTGTACGTGAGTATTGGGTAGACAGTTTGTTTGTTTGTTTGCTTGTTTGTTTGTTTGTTTGCTTTTTCAGTACAGGGAAACATTGTTTTGTTTGAGCTCACTGGATATTTGCAGCTGATGCACTGGATAGAGATTACCTTGAAACATGTTGGAGTATTCCTTTAAGCCCTTACGTAATTCTGCACATTAATATCATTCCTATCCATTTAAGTGACAAGAGTTTGTACCGCATTATTTTTCAGAGACTGTAAAACTGGGATTGAATTTGGGTTCGAGGGCTTTACTGCCATGCTTCTCACACGCCTACGCTAAAAGCATGACTCCTGCTAGCTCCAATTTCCGACTTCAAGCACGCTAAATGATCAGGGTTGATTCAGTATTTATGGAGTGGCAACATTTTTAAAGACGTGTGTGTGTGTGTGTGTGTGTGTGTGTGGGTCAGTGAGGGTGGATGCAGAGAGCTGTGAACCGTGGAGGGCGTTGGCGATTGGAAAAAGGCCTCAGCTGTAGATGTAGAAGACACGACTGTTTGCATCAAGCTGTGAGCCGAGCGAGTGAGCGAGTGAGCCTGCGCCGTTTCCATACAGATGAGCCTCTTTTTCCCATCAAGCTGTCCAAGTTTTCTTTTTTTTTTCTCGCTGTGCCCCATAAAAACAGAGTGTAAACACGCCAGCTTCCTGGGCCAGAACGCTAAACAGGGTTCAGGGTAAATTTTGAGTCCTGCTTGTTTATACATGACCTATTTGTCCTGAAGACATTGAGGTTTAAAAGTGATCGCCTGGAATTATTTTCTTGCACAACACTCCCTGACATTTCTAAATTAAAAAAATTAAAACAGTTTCACTCTCCATCGACTCGACATTCCTACAAACGTGTTTAATTAGCTAACCACAGTAAGATAAGGGCCTTTTTACCCCCGCTGAAATCATCCCAAGGGCTGAAACCTGCCCCCCGACTTGTTTAAGAGCCCAGAGCTTTGAGCTTTGATTCCTTGCCACATATTGAACATTTTCCGACACAAGCCTGTAATTACACTGAATTATCAGGAAGCTGAGTTTCCAGCGGTTTGCCATTAATTTGGCTCTAAAAACATTGGAACATGCACCTACTCTACATCTTATCTTAATTATTCCTGACTGTGGGAATATTAATTAAGCAAATCCTACTAAACATAGGTTCATAACAGCATATATAGCAATCCATAGTGCATATTAATGATCATAATCAAATTACGGTTACATAGTAAATCCAAACTGAATATATTATTATTAGTAGTAGTAGTAGTAGTAGTTATAAATCACAAAAATTTCCTCTTTATTTCATTTTCCAGCATTAATGACGTTTATGGACCAATAAAAGTGTTTAATTATCACATGAAAACATTAAAGGTCACCTGGTTCAGATGTACTCGGTGTGAAGGAGAGAGATGTTCAGGACTGCTGCAGGTTGTGTGTGGAATGTTTCTGAGGTGCTGATGGAGCTCTCAGAGCAGCAGTTCAGCCCACGTGACTCATTAGATGTTTCAGAGGAAGGCTGAGGCTGTGATCTCGTTGAACGCCGTCACTAAACACACATTCCTGCAGACAAAGATCTAATCAGGAGGGAAGTGGCACCTCAGGTCAGATAACAGCCTCTCACCCCGGGGCCACGGCCTCTCTGTGTGACCATCAGGCTGACCTCAGCTCCGCAACTCCCCCTCTATCTGTCTCTCTCTCTCGCTGTCTTGCTCGCTCTCTCTGTATGACCATCAGGCTGACCTCGGCTCTGCAGACCCCTTTCTCTGTCTGTCTGTCTGTCTCTCTCTCTCTCACTCATTGTGATTTATATGGTGCCAGTTTTTCAGCATCTGCCAAGAAACCGTGTGCTACTAGAGTCGGATCACTGCGAACTTCACTCCACAGCACTGTTCTCATATAAACAGTGTGTAAAATGGTTTTAAAGCATTTATGAAATGGACGCCTGGGGTGTCTGCTTTCCGTAAATGATCAGTCTTATTTTCATGTCAAATAAAACACCACAATATGACAGACTGAGCATGAATGCACTTATTGATGAGTACCAGTTCAGATTGTGCCTCTCTCATGTCTTATCTCTGAGAAAGTTGTGAGAACAAAGCTCGATCGATCATGCTTTTGTTTCCCAGTCTGCTGTTAGCTTCGGCTTTTTAACGATTAGAGTTATATTGATTTTAATGATCGTTAAGCACTGAAGGCTGAGTTCATGAAATTCCTTTTTTTTTTTAAAAAGTCTAAATGAGCAACTAACAGGAACAAACAGTGACAGCAGTTACTGTTTAATGCTTATAAATAAGACAGTTTGATGTGATGTGTTGGTTTCCGCTGTCGCTTCACGTAACCAGTTTTGACTAGTGGCATGGACTCTGAACAGATCAGACGTTTGTTTTGAACTCAAAACATAGAATAAGTGCATATTTCTCTGTCTCTGTCCAAACATCATCATTAATCATTTTCTTTTGTTCATTTCACTAATCAGACCAGAGATTCATGAAAGAAAAAATCGACGAAAGTTTGCAAACTCTTCCCTTTCTCGATGAGCTACCTTCAGCTAAATAATTTGCATAAATGCATGTGATTGGATAAACAGAGGATCTGCTCCAGAAGCCATGATTGTTCAAGATTTATGATAAAATAAAATAAAATAGAGTCGCTGAATTACGGCCGACCTTCTGTTCGTACATTTAACGGCTCTACAGTATTTCTCGAGTGCTTAGTTTGAACTAATGTAATACTTTGTAAAGCTCATGATTCAGCTCCTATTTGTAGTACAAGTCAATATTAATGAGTTAAAAGGATCTCTAAGCTCAGAGAGCTCCAGATTCAGTCACATCAATATGAATCATATACTACAACTGAAAGAAATACAAGTGTCCATTAAATATATAAACTCTCTACTTTACAGTGAACATGCCCAAGCTTAATAACCTAGTGAATCACCATTACGAAGCTTTATGGAAAGTAAGTGCAGTGGACGTCGCTTTACGATCCCATCTGTGCTGCTTCTGAGAGCCGAGCCCTGGAGTTATGAGTTGAGGTTTCGTCTTTTTTGAGAAAAAGCTTCAAAAGGAACCGAACGGAGAGAGCCCAGCCGAGATAAATACTTTCAGCTGAACTTTTGGTCATGAGGGGGTCGAGTCTCAAGAAATATTTATGTGTTTGTGCGGGCATCCTTCTAGAGCTGCATACATGACCAATTAATCTGCAAAGAATATGGTTCAGAGAGGTAAATACATCAACAGGAGGCCCGTTCAGGATTCACTGTGATGTTCCCATCTGTCTTTCTACAGAGAGTATCTGTGCATTGCTTGAAAATGCAAGCATATAGTACTGTATGCATTGAATATAAGAGTGTATGCACACAAACACACACACACGTTCGTGTTGTTCTGATTCACTGCGCCACAACCACTTCTGACACGCATGACAGTAAGTGCTTGCTAATTACAGCGCAAATGTTGCAAGACAAGGTTTTGTGTCACCAGCCTTCCGGAACAATCCACCGATTGTTGCACGAGTTGATTAGGCAGACCAGGCAGGGCTTTTTCTCTCTAATTATCCCCATTTGGGAGCCCATTTTCATGCCTCCATGCTCATGACAAAAAGAGTGTGGGAGTAGGGAGGGGAGGGTGGGGGGAGAGAGAGAGAGAAAACTGGAAGGAAAAAAGGCTGAAATTGTAGGTTTTGTTGGTCGATGATGTTTATGAGGGTTGCTTGGAGGTCCTCTCATGGGTATTTAGTTCACTTACAGCTCCATTGTGGTTGGAAAATGTCACTGTGTCCAAACAAAAGAGACAGTGAATCGGGTCACATACCAATATTGAGCCAAGTGCAAAAAAGCTTCGCTTTTACCACTGACCATAGAGCAATTTAGACTTCATTGTGTTTTACTTAGATTAAATTTATTGAAAAGAGTAACACTTTGCAAAAGGTTTATGCTTTCTGCTGCATTTTTTGAAAGAGAGAGAGAGAGAGAGAGAAGAGAAAGAGAGAGAGAGAGAGAGAGAGAGAAGAGAAAGAGAGAGAGAGAGGGGCTGGTAAAGGAAGTGAGAACAGAAACTAACTTGCCTCTCGGACGTTCCACAACATTAAATCTAACTATAGAACATTTAAAATGTGTGACATTTCATACATAAATAACTTTAACTTTATAATCGTTTGCAAATTGCTGTGGTATAAGTGGAATATCACACTCCAGACCGCACTGTTATATGAAAATAATGCACTCCACTTGTGCGTTGTGCCGTATCACACCCCTCCAACATGCATTATTTTTGTATGACAGCACGGTCGGTTGTGTGTTATTCCTTACTCAATCCACACCTTCTGACCAATCAAAATACAAATATGAAAAACTGGCCAGGACATTTTCTTTTTAGTTAGTTTATATGAATTCTTTAATCAGAAGTCAACTCTGACACTCCTTCAGGCTGTCATATAAATCACAGGTTTATATTATTGCGCTGTTCTAATACACTATTGTCAACGTCCTTATAGGCAAGACTCGCCACTCAACAGGCGTCTTGGTAATGCACCCAGGCAGTTATTTCAGGTTAACAAGATCAGGACTCTGTAAATGAATGGTTAGAGAGCCATAACTGCACTTTAAACAGTCACCAGGACATAAAAACTGCATGTAAAGAATCACCAGTCAAACCAGTAAAAAGTTTGGTGACTTTGCCACAAAATAAGGTTTAAAAAGCTTTGTTCGCCACAGGTTATACTGCTTCTACTACACATATGCAACTTGTGTCAGTGCAACAACATGATTGGTTTAATGTTTCCCGGTTCCACAGACATTTTCCTTTTTGGGGAGATGGTGCAGGATATGTGCATACAACCGCCATGTTTGGCGTTACGGACATTTCCCTTCGATTTTTATTCACGTTTCTTTAATTGGTTTGTCTCCTCCCTTATAACGTACCGGATTTGCTATCATTTCTATAGTAACAGCTGATTCACAGCACTTTTATGGCAGACGCTCTACAGACACAAGGCTAATAACCAACAAATTAATAAAACATTGTTTTTTCATTAAGAAAAATGTGTCATCGTTGATAAGATGAAGGTTTTTGCTAGGTGTCAGTCATTTACTGTTTCTGGAAGGCGTCTCCAGTGTCAGCAGTCTGTAAGAGAAAGTCTTCAGGATCTACGCTTTCTGGTTTCTTATGTAACATGACAAGCTCTGTTTGACAGGAGACAAGAGAGGCTGGTACAGGAACGGCTGTTTATACCTGCTATAACGTAAGTGACAGTAGGAAGTAACTTGACGTGTAGATGTGCCATTACATTAAATATATTAAACTATAAGCTGATAAAAAGTATCACATGTTGTTCATTAACAAATCAAAAATTGTAATAATTTGCAAATTGCATTAGCGTAAAAGGAATAACTCATTCCTGTGACTCCTTAACTACAGCACTTTATTATTATTATTATTATTATTATTATTATTATTCTGAATGTGCACACTGGACACTATGGAGCTATAAACCAGCAGCACTGCTTTCGTGAGTGGTTTAGGATTATAACATTCTCATTTCAGCCACAAGTTTAGTTAGCAGCTGCTACAAACCACACACGCCGTCCTGAAGACATTTTATAGAAGACAAAACAATTAAACAAGCCAGCTAACTCGTACCAGCTATGCTTAAAAATAACAAATCTTTTTATTCAGAAGTTTCAGACATATCTTTAAAAAATTGTAAATTGTACTTTATATGGTGGATAAAATGTAGCTGGATGTTTAGGATCAGGAAGTGAATGTAGCCACAAGCTAGCAAGCTAACATTTAAAGGTTATTGTAAAAACAACTGGGTTTGAAATAGGTAATAACAATGTAATAACACTTGTGGTCAAATTATTAGCATGGGATTTTGCAACGTGATTAGCATTTGTTACAGGGAGCTAGCTGAAGTTTTCTGAACGTCCTCTGTGCCATGGATCCTCTGATGGATATCAGACCAGATTGCTAATTCTTGCTAATTATATCCGGTTTTCTTACTGTTTAAAAATTCCTCCATTTTGCTTTTTTACTGACTGAAAAGACAACAACCCACTTTGATTTCTTCTAGTCTGAGGTTTGCAAAGCCGCAGGTTAAATTTTACTTTAGATAATCTTTTGCAAAGCAAAATGAACCACTAACTGAACTGAATGCATCTTTTTTCGTATACTGAGTCTTTTTAAGTTGCCGTTTGTGCCAGGTGAATTGTTTTTGGATTCAATCAAATCTTTTTCTAATCTATGTAGCATTAGCACTTGCACAGAGTACACTCACATACCTGCACCTCTGCTACTGTCCATTTCGTATTATTTGTTTGTTATTCGTTTATCTGCACCTTATCTTTCCCAGACCTCACTTAGCACCAGACACTGATTTGGATCGGTAGAGTGAACAATCTACATCACACTCGGACACTTTTCGAACTTTCTGTCTGCCTCGAAGGCTCCTGTGTTTACTGATTGAAGTGGAAGCTCTGGTGGGTAGGAAACAGGTTTCTACTTTTATTTTTAAAGTCTGTTCCTCTGTTCTCGGCCTTGTAATTATGTGATTAACGATCAGAGAAGCTTTTTCCCTCTCTTTGACAGTTTACCCACCTTTTCAGCAACATCCTTAAATCCGATGCTGGAGAAATGAAAGGGAATGAACCGAGGAGACATGGGGACAAAGGAAAAAAGGGGAAAAACATCTTAGCAGTCAAGGGCTAAATGTTTCCATGTGTTTTCTTTTTTCTCCATTTCTTTTCATTCATTTCTTTTCTTTTTGTCCTCCTTTGGCTTAACGAACCTTAAAGCGATCCGTGTTGATTGGCTAGATGCGACTGAAGCCCCACCAATCAGAAACGCCTTTACTAGAGCGTCCTGTTTAACCGGCTGCTCAGGGTCCACAGATGTTCACCCTATAATGATTTTTCTAGCCATTAGCGTAATAGTTGTTTATGGCTGTGAAATGCAGGAATGTGGCCCACTGCAGAAAGAGGGGAGGGCGGGGGAGGGGGGATTGTACGAAATGAATGCACAAAACACAACGACAACAAATCATAACTGCACTAATGATCACTAATGCGATTCAGCATTATTTAGCCTGCTGTACAGGGAACTCTTTACATTAAGGTTCCCATTCCCATTAGATTACTGACATTAGTTACCATGAATAAACCTGAACTTCAGCATTAATACACCATAAATTATATTAACAGAGTAACTAATACATGTGTTAATTTTTTTTATTTTTAAATAACAAACTAAATATTAGTTGTTCTGTATTAACCGATGTTCAAATCTGGCCAACATGACGGACATGACTGACATAACACCTTATTGAACAGGTTTTTTTGTTTTTAATTGGCAAAATTCAGAACGGAGGCTGAAGCAAGCTTTAATTTATACACCTTGAGACCTGAAATACACCTGGAGTTTAGGAAGGTGTTGATGATATTTACATTATGAACAGGTTGTATTTTAATATTTGCTCATTTATATCACTTATATTAGTCGTGGATTGAATAAATGGAATAAATGCAGTTGGATTTCATGAGACACAGTTTATAGCTGTTATAATGTAAGTGAGAATAGGAACTAACTTGTTTTGTGGACATTCCTCAACATTAAAGGTAACTATAAATGGATAATATAAAATGTGACATTCTTTAATAAATACAACTTTTTGGCAGTGGTACAAGGGAAATAAAACACTTCAAGTACTTTTAGAAGGAAATGATCAACTTAAGGGCATGATGGTTTTTACTGTAGCTGTTATAATGTGAGTAACTAGAAGACCATTCAGTAGAGTACATACCTCTGACAAACCACACGGTATCAACATCAAAATCAAATCACTTCAACCTAGGATAATACTAAAGCTGTCCACCAAATTTCATCAAAATCCGTTCGCTATTTTTTGAGTTACATTGGGAACAGACAAAAAAATCCTGGATCCGCATACATATCCGGATTTGCATCAAAATCTAATCAATTTAGATTTGGCCCATGGCCCACCTTTCATCAAAATTTCATCAAAATCAGTTCACTACTTTGAGTTATGCTTGGAACAGACAAACAAACAAACAAACAGAGACAAAAGCATAACCTCCTCCAACAAAGCTGGTGGAGGTAATAACAAGAAATGTAATTATAAATAAACAAACAGTATGCCACGATGTTCTTTAATGGTGTGGTATAAGAGAAATAAAACACTTCAGGATGTGCTGTTACTGGAATATAATCAACGTCAGGGTGGTAACAGTAACTCTTCATCACACCAACCCCATCACTGATTGTTTTCCTCTAACAGCACAACACAGAGTGCCTTATTCCATAGTTATGTATCCCGGATCACATACATTGAATTTTTTTCATTTTCTTTCTTTTTCTATATTATTCTATTATAAAGCATCTCATATTTCTATGGACTCTATGAAGAATGGATATTGGCGATTAAATGTAATAAAAAACAGTACAAATGGTGTCATTTCCATTTATGAATCCAGACCCTAAACCAAGCATGCATCTTAGCAGTTGGAGGTTAAGTGTCTTGATCAGTCTGGAATGTGGGATTTGAACTTTTTTACACTTCCATCAGACCTTCTGTAACCTCATTGAGAAAGCCGTTGTAGCTCCAGCATCCTGTGTGAACAGGTGATGATGTGTGTCCTTCAGCTTCAGCATGGCACATCATGGGCGTCAAATGAAGACCTGATCTGTGATCCTCTTCTTCCTCCTCCTCATCCTCCTCCTCGTCTCCCTGCGGAGGCTTAATGAACTCCAGGCCTTGGAGTAAAAAAAGTGCAGTGATTCTCTTGTGTACAGTTGGCAATGGCGTTAACACAAACCTCCTGTTTGAACCAAATAAAAAAGAGGCCCTTCTCCGAGCCACTTTATGGAGAATGCGTTCGCTCTGGTTTTAGGGCTGCCTTCTCTTTAACGCAGAGCGAAGGGGACGGATTTGCTCGCCCCACTACCCTTTTATTTCAGTCTCCTGTAGCCCGCAAAAGCACTTAGTGCACTCCATGTTTCAATTTAATGCAGTCTCTCCGGGCACAAAGCTCAACAATAAAGATGCCAACTTTTAGTAACTTCATGGTGGCTTAAAAGCAGGTGAGACTGAACATTGAGACAAGAGATCTGGGGGTTTTACTGTATATGTATGGGGCAAAAAATAAACGTTTTTAGACCAAAAGCTGTTAATTTTTTTTTACAAAGAATGATTAATAATTAAAGATGTTTACAAAAGAAAACATGCAGATTAAGGCAGAATTCGAGATTTATTTTTTACTTTTTTCTTGACCACATCTACAAATAACATACTACATTACAATCCTAATATAGAAAATTATTAATAAGCATTAATATTGTTTGACAAAAGATTTAGAGGGTAAATAAATTGCATATTAAGTAGAATTATTGCTGAATATTTCAATAATTTATTCCATATTCTTTAAATTGTTTTATTCATTCATACATTTATTTATGTATATTTGTAAACTTTTTTTTTTTTACTTTTTTTTACCACCATATGTTAATAAACCTTTTAACATAACTTCTTTGCACACCACATTAATTATATTACTGCACACTCTTATTCCAATTTTCACTTCACCCACTCCAACAATGTTATTCGTTACTCACAGAGAGAGACTTACACACACTTACAGTTAGAATTATGACTTTATTTAGAAAAGTATGATGTGAAAAGTATGAAGTGAATAATATTTTTATAACTGTGGCTTTCATAAGGAAGTCCTTGATGTCCTGCGTTTCCCCCTACTGAGAAAACGGATGCACTACCCTATAAATAACCTCCTCCTAAGACTGAGAGAATTCCTTTGGTCCTCATTTATTACCAAATAATAAAACAGTGGCTGATATTATGCTTCACAACCTCTATTTTAAATACACTGCCAGTCAAAATGTTTTTAACACCCTGTATTAACATTTTTGAAATGGGTTCAAGTTAAACACTGTAGGAAGAGAAAATCTGAGTATGAAGGGAACTGAGAAATGTGCAACTTTATTGGAAAAAATAATTATGTATCTGGAAAAGGCTGATCTGGACCACTGTTACAGCTGATACTCACACTGTCTAATATCAAAGAGAAATCTCATTTATATAGAAAATTTATAGTCTTAAAGTAACTTTACAGTCTTACAGTAACATAGTAACTTAGCAACTTTACAGTGTTAAAGTAACTTTACAGCCTTTCAGTAACTGTAGTCTTGCAGTAACATTTCAGTCTCACAGTAATGTACAGTCCTTACAGTCTCACAGAAACTTGCAGTCTTACTGTAGTTTTACTGGTTTATATTAACTTTACAACCTTACAATAACTTAGTTTTATAGTAACTTTAATCTCATTGTAACTTTACAATAATTTTACAATACATTTACATTCTTACAGTGATTTTACAGCTTTACAGTAACTTTTCTTCTCACAGTAACTTCAGCCTTAATAACTTTATAGAGTTATAGTAAATTACAACCTTACAATAACATTACAGTCTCACAGTAACTTTACAGTTTTAAAGTAGCTTTACAGCCTTTCGGTAACTTTACAGTCTCACCATAACTTACAGCCTTAGAATAATTTACAGTCTCACAGAAACTTGTGGTCCCACAGTAGCTTTACAGCCTTACAGTAACTTTATAACCTTAAAGTAACTTAGTTTTACAGTAACTTGAATCTCATAGTACCTTTACAGTAGATTTACAATCTTACTTTATAAAAAAGTAACTTTATAGTCTTACAGTAACTTTACAGCTTTACAGTAACTTTACAGTCTCAAAGTAACTTTAGACTTACAGTAATTTTGCAGACTTAAAGTAACTGTTTGGTTTTAAAGTAACTTTACAGTGTTTTAGTAACTTTAAAATCTTACAGTAACTTTACAGCTTGAGTTACTTTAGTCTTACAACTTATAACTTTAAATTACAGTACATTTGCAGTAATAAAAATATCAGCTTGCACAGAAACCATAAACTCCTCTGTCCTGAAGACTTTACCATGGCGGAAAAATTGTTACAAAGTGCTTACACTGGAAACTCCTTCCATAAATGTTAAATATGTGTCCTTACAGAAAACTTCACCATATGAACCATTAACGTTTTTCGTTCCTTTTTCACATCTCAACTTTTAATCTGTCTATTATTAGACTCCATTTTTGTGGTACGTTCGCCATACAAGTTCCTCTAAATGAGTCATTACTATAGAAACGATATGTACAAAGGAACATATTAGAAAGACTATATTTAGTAAAAGCTTCTGTTATAGAAGATGAATCAACCTCTGACCAATTATAATTGAGAATTGTTACACAAAAAAATTTCTACTGTGGACAAGTTGAACCAATCAGGTTATGTGGTCCACAACCGAGTTCACATCAAGTGGACCCCAGACCGCTGATTTTAGGCGGACGAGAGAACATTTTCTCCGGACTGTATCTGAAATCAGCTTCACACAAGACCAAATGTACTCCAGGAGAAAAAGCTAGATTGTATCTTCACTACACAGCACCCTAGACACCTAAAATTAGTCAAAATTAACTACATTAGCATATTACTTCTTTCAACGCCATGTATTTTTGCCATTACTCCAAAACTTTTCAACATCTGAAAGAGAAACATGGTTACAAAGTCCAAACTGTAACTTGAAATAGATTGGATTCGATGTGAGCCATTTCCCACATGTCCAAACAACTATCATTGCTTAACAAGGACTAATTAACACTTAGTTTATTAGCGATGAAGGCTTTTGTTAAAGTGAGCCAATCATTTAGCACTCGAGGGCCGGTTCTTCTGGAGGGGAGTCCAAAACCATGAACAGATGTCAGTTTACAGAGGCACACATTTGTTTTCACATCCAGAGGCCTTTAGCGAATTATTTTGGATGGAAAGTAATATTCATTTGTGGGATAACCGCAACCCTTTCCCAAGTGCCATTGCTGGCTTAATACACACAAATACAAGGCTATTAATACAAATACAAACTACTGGCAGAAGTTGCCATCATCTGGAACTATATCTTGGCTATTCATTCCTTCTATGTTATTCCTCACCACGCTCTCCTTTTCTCCCCAAAGGCATGTTTATATGAAGAACAATAGTTTCATGTCAAACATGTACAAGACAGAAAAGATTAATGGCTTCCAAAACACATAGCGGAATTCATTTCACATTTGGTATCCGACTTCTGAAAAACCTCACTAATCTTTTTTTGAAGTCAAAAAAGTCATTTGATATGTTTCTTGTCCCTGACTGGCCTTATTATAGTCTATAATACTAGAGCATGTATCAACAAAGTATGAAACCTAATAAGAGAAAAGGCCACGAGAAAACCTCCTGCTTATGGTACTTACATCAATAACCTCGGTCAATAAATCAGCCCATATAATGGAACATTGTAACCTGCGCTAGCTTATTACCAAAAAAAAAAACCTCGCTTTTTCCCATACTCTGATCTGCCTCGTGCAATCCTGAAGTCCTTCAGTGCTCCAAAGCTCTCATCTGGACTGAAGGGAACATTGGTGCATGATTTATTTCTGCTCTTCTGTGAAATGTGAACACTTGTATTACAAAAGACTCCTCTGAAGTTATAGAAATCATGTCTAGTTAGTCGGTTTTTACTGGAACATCACTCGCTTTAATAAAACATCTCAAATCCAGCATTAGTTTAACAGAGTCGGCAATTTTCCCAGTAAATATATGCCAATTTTAACACAAACAAACAACCACAAGCTACGACTCAGTTTCCAAATGTAACATTCAAGTGGTGAAGTCATGAAAGAAAGCAGTGTTTTCTCTGTAACACATAGCTACAGGTTCTATTTGATTATAACTCTGAATCCTTGAATCTGATTGATCAGAAGGTGTGTGATCTACGACCAATAACGAACAGATTTACAAATGTGCTGTCATTTAACAAAGAAAACCGAATAATCATAACATTTACAGAAGGAGTCTCCAGTGTAAAGCTGTAAGTTTTCCACCACAGTATTCAGGTCAGAGGAGTTTACAAGTTGTGGTTTCTTGGTAACAAGACAAGCTGCTGTTTTTGTCTTCTGAACTTCTAGAGAGAGGGAAAAAGAGGATGGTGAGCGAACAATTGTTTTTAGCATTTATATTGTTTCGTGGACGTTCCAGAACATGTAGCTACTAATGTAGCTATAAACGGATAAAATATATGGCATATTTTTCTTTAATGAATAAAATTTAGAAAATTAGCCATTGTTAATAAAAAATTAGCTGTTGTATAAGATGAATGAAACACTTTGAGATGTGCTGTTATCAGAAAATAATCAACTTCACGGAAGACACAGGAAGTCCGTATCGCGTTAAGCGGCATCCCCGTCATGTTTTATTCCTTACATGTAGTTTAAGATTTTCCTAGCCATTAGTGACACAGAGAAAGGTACAAATTGGTTTACAAATTTAACATAATAGGTTGTGAAGTTCTGAAATAAAGCGTAGCATTATCTATAACATACAGCAACTTCTGTTTAGCATGAAAAAAAGGATGAAAAGACTTAGCCTTGGGAAGCTTAATGGACTGGTTTTAACTGGCTACTGCCTGATTATTATTTTTTGACTAGTTTTTATTTGTTTCTTTCTCCACCAACAGCAGCACTTCTATATAGAGCACCTGATATCTTTTGTACACCTTTCTGGCCATAAGCTTCAGGATCTTGAAGGTTGCAATATTTCTGGCTCTCCATACTTCCATGTGCAAACTTTAAACAAACTTTAACACATACTGTAGTAAGCTTTTCAGAGCAAGATATAGCACACTGTACTGAAGGTGAAAAGTTCACAGAATGCCGCATTTTAAACGTTATTCAAGAGTAGTCAATGGGTCTGTGGGTGGTCATCTGCCATGTCAGACAAATGATCTCTTTCTGTGAAAGAAGGTGGTTCTTGGTCTTGTTTATTGAAAGAACATACCAGACTCTCTGGTGAATTTCGAAGCTAGAAGTCTGGCTTAAGAGGCAAGGTTTTGATCGACCTTTGGTGACCTTTTGAACTGGGTTTGATTAGTCTTAGCCTCATATCCTCTACCCGTGAAGCATGTGCTATTTTGTTGCCCCAACATTCTGGATCATGAAGCTTGTTCTGATATCTGATTGGCTCTCCACACTTCTGTGTGTCACTATTCAAGCAGGACAACAAACTTTAGTAGACCTTGGCCATGTTTATTAACAAAGCTTACTTTCTAGCTTCACTCTAGTCTTGCAAACCCAAGTTGTGATTGGCTATCGAATGGCTATTCTGGACTAGCTTTGATTGACCATTAGACACAATGGACCGTTTCTGTTTTGGACTGGAAACTCTGGTAGATTTAGTCTATGTCAGCCTGATAATAGCAAGAACAGCTACCCTGAAGAACTAGCTTGAAAGATTCACACATGAAACAAAATAAATTGACCACAAAATAACCTCTGACTCAGGATCATCAGTTCAAACCCTGTAGTCATTCTTAGCTACACCTTCAAACTGACCTCGGGTCAGCGGAGTTTGGTCACAGTGAACGTGTGTATGGAGTAGCCAGGTGGAGCGGAGCCGTGGTCGTCAGGCTGATGAATAACAGACGTAAAGGACTTCTCCTCCTTCCTTTCAGCTCTGGACACCTCTCTCTCTCTCCAGCCTGTCCTGTTGCTCTCCAGACAGCCTGGCACATGTATAATTACAGACCAGCGCACATCTAAATGCAGGGAGGCAGCTTGAGGCCCTTCTGATAACACACTACGCAAAGACACCGCCCAAAGACAAAATACAGCCACATACTTTTAGGTAATTACACCTTATCAAAATAGACAAACTTTGTCCACTACCTAAACATGGAAACGTCACAATTCATGTATAGTTATCATGTAAACATCATTTCAAAGCATTATTCTAAGTTTCAACTGCCATGGTCACATGTCGACAAAAACATTGAACCAAACATTTTTCTGTTGAGTTTTGATATTTTTATTACTACGTGTAAGAAACATGTATGTTTCTAGCACAAGCAAGCTAGCTAACTAACACAATCTTTTTTGCAATCTTAACCTGTCCAGGGTCAATGTGTCTGTCCCAAGTGTAGCCTCAGGTTCTTGTTCTTGGCAAACGGGAGTGCAACACAATGTGCTTTTCTTCTGTTGTACCCCATCTGCCTCCAGGCTGGACATGTTGTTTGTTCTGAGATACTTTTCAGCTCACCACGGTTGTAAAGAGTGGTGATTTGAGTTCCAGTCAGCTCTTTAAGGAATACTCTAATCACATTTTCATGTTGAAAGATACATGTTAAGGGTAGCAGGGTTAATGAATTGGTTCTAACGTGGTCATTCTGTCTCTGCTAAAAGGTCTGGCTACACCCCAGACAAAATGTACCAAGTAACTTCTTTTGCTTTTGTGATTATTAGCACGAAGAAACAACTTTTTAATGGTCACTGAAAGTTCTTTAAGTGCTTGTTCTTTCACTATACCTCACCACAGAAGCATTTCCAATCTTCTTAAAAGACGAAAGTGGGAAAGTATTTGTAATATTTATTTTGACAGCGAGACAGAAAGAGAGGGAGGGACACCGAGGCAGAGAACGACAGAAAAAAAGATGTAAGCTACAGCACAGAACGTGTTTTTCTGCATCCACAGTGCATACATGGACTCCAGTTTTGGCCAGTCTTGTGGAGATGACTTAAACCCTGCAATCTTCCGGACCCATAATTAGATGAGCCGAGAGAGAGAGAGAGACAGAGACAGAGGCAGAGAGAGAGCACACAGAAGGATGGTATTCAGCGGTTAGGCTCTATTTTTTGAAAGCAAAATTATAACTCTGCTCTGAGTTTCTGCTGAGTCATGCGTTTCTTCTGGCCATCAGGCCTGTTTTTCAGCTCCTGTGCCTTCCGAAGAGCCCTAAAGCCCTTGCAGCACCTCGCCGCTGCCCTCGGTTATTATGCAGCACTTGATGGCTTTAGCAGATTAAACTAAACACATGTTAGAGCTCCACAGACAAACAGCCACTAAATAAACTGCCTGCGCCGTCTCTGCCAACTTGTGGCCTGTCAGGAAATCCAGGAAATCAAGAGCGGAAGGAATGAAAAGTGGGAACGTTTGGAAATTGCTGTTAAACATATACAGAGTGTACTCACACTACGGCAATGTTCAGACAGACAAACAGTTTATTTTTATTTTTATAACAGTTTATTTTCTTGCACGTCCAATTTGAGCAGAAAATATGTTCAAAATAAAATTCAATCAAAATGCAAACTATTTTTTAAGGCAGTTTCAAGAGTTTAAATCTCCTGCATGTTAAACTTAAACTATTGTTCTGTACATGTGCAACTTTAACGCAACATAATCTTCGAATTCCTGCGCAGTCTGTTCCCACTGTAGCCTCAGATTCATGTTCTTGCCTGACAGGAGTGAAACCCGATTTTTTTGGTTTCTTCTGTTGGAGCCCATCCTCCTCATGGTTTGACATATTGTGCATTCTGACATGCTTTTCTGCTCACCACAGATGTAAAAAGTAGTTATTCGAGTTACTTTCCGTCAGCTGTTTATTTCGCTCTTTAAAGGTCCGCTATATTCAGCTTGCGAGTTCCTCAAAGCAAGTTTGGTTACACAGTTATGAGAAGCGGTTGAAAATACGGTATAATCAGTTCACATATAACACCTGCTACTAAATAAGCAGACTAGCAAAACTCACGCTAACACGAACAACTATCCAAATTTCAAATATGTATCATGTCAGCAATAGTTAATAGTTAACTGGCAACTTTATGCATTATGATCAATTATCTTTAACAATTATGTTATGCTATACTATATGTATGGATGATACTGATTTGGATTATTTAACAGCAAATCTGATATTTTTCATGATTTTAAAAATATTATGTTCAAATTCACGAACACCTCGACCAGACATAGTTTGATCGTACGATAGTTTTATGATCAAATTTGACCGTACACAATTTGATAAATAGAAGCCAATGTGTTTCTTTACAATTATACTACAATTATAAGATAAATAGTTCCATTATGAATTTGATTATATAGCTGGAATTTATGTTGTTGTTATCACCATGGCTGATCCACAAGATATAAATATATTATGTTTAAATAATTTAAGTTCAATAATAAAGCTGATGTGCTCTAGCTTTTGATGATAACTTTCTCCATATATTTCTCCATTAAGAGCTTTAAACAGCGCACAAAGTTTAAATTCTGTTTTATCAGACAAACCTTTTGACCCAGCAGCTTAGCGTCCATGGCTAATGTCTTGCCTAGCGTTAATCTGTTCAGAGCTCCAGGCTAAACGTTAACCTTTAGCATTATCTCATCAACCCCATTCACTCTGCTCTCCTGTCCAGGGCTCTCCCTCGACTTAATCTCATCAGAGGCACCGATTGCATCTCTTCCTGTTTCTCCTTTTATTCAATCCAGCTGCCGGGTCAGTACAGTTACCTGATCTTGATCAGGACGTCTAAATGTGACCAAAATCCCAGGCCTCTCACGGCTCTCCTCCATCTCACCATGACATTCAATAAAGGAATAGTTCATTTACACAAGTTTCCCAAATGTAATCATTCAACCAGGTTTGCTGTATTCAAGCTACAAAGCTAATGTAGCTAATGAGTATGGGAAGCTTATAGCTACCAGTTTAGCTCTGTGAAAAAAAAGTGCAGGTCTAAATCCTCACACACTCAACTCAAAGACATTTGGCTCAATTGCCATTAGTACAGAAACAGTCTCATAAATCCATCTTCAGAGTTTAAGCCATGCCTCCTACTAGCGTCTGATTCAGCAAGACGGAAGAGTTAAAGATCATATCGCTAACATAAGCTGGATAACTTGCTGCTAACAATATACAAGCTGTAACGGATTCGTCCATGTTTTTCCTGTTATGTAGCTCAAAAACACTGAGGTTTTTCTCTTCTGAATAAAATTGGATGCAACATTGAAAGTAAAATTATGGGGTTTAGGTCTTCTGTCAGAAAAAAAGAAAGTGAAGGAACAACTGTTTGTAGTTGTTGTTCGCAGTAGATGTTCATAGACAACTACAACATGGCATTCTTAAATAAATAAAAGTGAAAAAAACCCCATTAAAATTGTAATCTTTAGCAAGTCACAAAGTATGTCAAAGTTATGTCACTCTAAGATATACAGAAAAAATAAAAGATTTCCATATATGTGACTACATTACAGATTGATGCTAGCTAGTATCACTCTTAGCTACTGCTACTTGGTGTCTAAAGTGTTAGCACAACATTTACACTAACATAATGTTAACCTAATAGAAGATTAGAAAATATTACTAATAATAAAGCTAATCTTTGGGGTTGGGTTTTTTTTTTTTTTTCTCAAGATCTCTCCCAAGACCCCACAGGCCGGCTCTGAGTGGCGTCAGTACACACTACGGATTGATCTGCTTTTATAAGACATCTGTTTTGTGGACATCGATGTGATGTGAATCGGTCAGATCTCCTACAGAGAGCAAAGTGGTGCAGAGTATGCAGGAACACACAGCCGGCCCTGTTATTAAAGCCTCAACCGCTGGAATGTGCTCCGCCTCATGTGACTGTGAAGTACAGCTCTCTGTCAAAGGTGTTTGTGTGCACGAGAGAGAGAGAGAGAGAGAGAGAGAGAGAGGTGGTTGTTTGATGGAGTTTGAGGGCTTGGCTCTGAGGGAGAAAGCTTTGTGTAATTACGAGCATGATGGGACATGATGGGGGATGGTACGATATCAGATGGAAGCCGCTGTTCTGCTTTGATCTCGTCCTGTAGCACTTTTCACACACCTTTATAAAAACACTTACAGTAGCCTGTACAACCTGTTGACAGCCCCAGAGAAAAAGAATTGACACTGAGTGGCGCAACAAAAAAGCGTTCACCTTATTGTTTGGAGATTGTCTGTGATTTCGAATCCTGATGATGTCACAGCTATCCATGGCCGGGAGCCCAAGAGAGCAAAATTGGCCGTGCTCTCAGGAAGGAAGGGGTGGGATACTCTCTCTCCCCGTCAATCACAGCGACACTAGCCAATCACGGGCGTCTGTGAGCGCATGTATGCAGAAGTGGGCATATAGCGCTCTCCTCCGACTGTGTTACATCAGCTGGAATTGACCAAGACTAAATTGGCAGAAAATCAGGGGGAAGAAATTATCCAAGCATGTCAACATTTGAGTCAACTAACAAGGGATGCAAACTTTCTTAGTGTGTGATCTTTTTCACTAAATTATAAATGATATGTTACAATTAGCATTGTGTAACACAGCGCTGTTGGTTTCTTGAATCTGATTTGTCAGTAGGTCTGATTCATTTTCTATAACAGCAGCTCTGAAAGTAGTGCCGGCTGAATTCAAATCACAGGTTTATATTAATGCACTTATTTTAATACACTATCGTTTCTTTAGTAACAACCATTTCACAGGGACTTGTTTGGCTGATGTATAACATAATTTACAAAGAAACAACAAAAAATGTATAATCATTGCTTTGGTGTATTTTTCTGGAAAAAAAAGGCATTTACTCAACATTTCATTGCACAAAATACCCCAGAATCCAGAGATGATTTTGCACAGATATTTCAAACTATGACCCATATATGATGAAATCCATGTTGGGTATGGATCTCCAGATATGCTCCAGATTCTTGCAAGAATTTAAAAAGATATCTCCGTATTCTTGGGGTTTTGCGCAGTGTTTATGGAAGGAGTCTCCAGTGTCAGCACTTTGTAAGTCTTCAGGACAGAGGAGTTTAGGTTTTTTAGTTTCTTGGTGACACAACAAGCTGTGCATTTTTGTCATTAACTTCAACAAAGAGAAAATAAGAAAGGCTGATGAGAGAATGACTGTTATTATGCTATAACATAAGTGAGAACAGGAACTAACCTGTTTCATGGACAATCCACAATATTGCATATAACTATAAACACTTAAAACTATTACTGGTGGTGTAAGAGGAATAAAATACTTTTGGACATGCTTTTATAGGAAAACAATCAACTTCAAGGTGGTAACAGTAACTCTCTGCTTTGTTTCAGGCCACATCCCACAACCTCTTTCTTGATTATTTTCTATAACACCACGCCCTTTCCTGTTTTATTTGTGCCACAGACAAAAAACAAGATACCAAATGAGAGTTAAGTAATGAAAAAAAAAATCATATGTTCCATCCAAAGTCCTGAATCTTTCTTTGTAAGGACTTGTTAACTATCCGCTCTTTAATACTAGACTTTTAAAAATAAAAGTGCCAGAAACCATTCTTTAGTGCGATGCCAAAGAAGAAACACTTGTAGTTTGATAAAGAACCTTCTAATTAATGAGGCATTAAAACAAATCTTTAATCAATTTTTATTGGTGCTGCAAAGAACTAAAAATATTTTTCCATTATAAATGTTACCATTACTTGAAAGGATCTTTGTGCTAAAAACAACCAAAAAAGCTAAAATGACCAAATGGTTCTTTAAGGAAACCAAACATTTCTTGAGCTACCAAAAATGGTTCTTCTATGGTCCATCTCTTTGGCAACTGTATATATTAAAAAACAAGTCTAAAATGAGTAGAGCGTAAAAATAAACGTCTCGTTGTGAATGCTATCAGCTGTAAGACAAATATGTTGTGCTATTTTGCGCTTCTTAGCACATAGGGTCATATGACAGATTGGGTTTGTGGGTGGAAAAATATTCAAGTCAGTTTATTTGTATTGCGTTTTTAACAACAGATATTGTCGCAAAGCAGCTTTACAGAAAAATAAAGACTTTAAA
>JAOTRR010000024.1:2782773-2801149 GCA_028570945.1 Gogo arcuatus
CACACACACACACACACACACACACACACACACACACACACACACACTCTCCTCTAAAAGGCTACTTTTCAAAAAGCTTTTACTTTTCACATCCAGAAAAGATAAAAAGATAAATTCCAGTGCTTAGGTTGTTTTGTTTTTCTTTTAATTCTTTCTTCTCTCGCTCTCTTTTTGGTGCTGATGTGTTGTTGTTGTTGTTGTTGTTGTTGTTGTTTGATGATAAAAGTCCAGACAGAAGCGCTGACTCTCCGCCGATCATCTGCAGTGAAACGTTCCTGAGCTCAGACTGCAGGAGCGCAGCCTCGGATAGACTCCTCCCACAAACACGCTGATTGGATCACTACCTGCCTCATTTACATACACCGTGCTGTCATTGGATGGTTTCTTGTTTCGTTTACATACGCCAAGGAATGGGATTTGGCCACGCCCACTTTTAAACCCCATTGATAAATCAGCAGAGCAGGAAAGTTTCTATTATTATTATTATTATTATTATTAAACATGCAATTATTATCAGTAGTAGTACTATTAGTATTATTGTTGTTACCCTTGGGACATCATAATAATAATATTCGTTATTATTTTCACGTTTGGGAAGTAATTATTATTAAACATGTAATAAACATGTAATAAATTATTATTAGCATGTAATTAATAGTAGCATTGTTACCCTTGGGAAGTTATTATTATTATTAGTAGTAGTATTGTCACCCTTCGGGGAGCAGGGAGTTGTTTTCACCCTTGGGAACTTATTAGGATTGTGTAAATTTATCATTTTGCCTTTTTGCCTAATAGAGTGGTAAATAAGAAGTTTTTGCTCTTGGGAAGTTATTGTTGTTCCCCCATGGAAGTTTCTACACAGATATCAAACCCCTGTAATATGCATTAAATATAGAAAACAAACAGGAGTCCAAAAAGTCAGGAATCAATGGGTAAACCTTCATATACATACATATGTATAATTTTGTATTTATTATTTAGAACATGCGCTCTACATGTTCACACTTACAGCAGCTGAGGAAATGTGTAGTGTGTATCATGTTTTTGCAGATTTTGCTTGACATATTCCCGTTGCTTCCTGATTTTTTTTTTTTTTGGACACCCTGTCTTAAAGAAAAATATGAATTATGTTCCTAATACAAAACATAAGCGCACAGAACACAAAAACCAGAACATGATCATGTGTTCATGCTAACTGTCATTTCTTTTTCAGTTAAAACAGATTTCCTGATTTAAATTTCTGCTCCTTTGCAAATTAGCCAAATAACTAATGCAGAAATAGAAATACAAGGTGCAGGTTTATATATTTAAAAGTGATTATTACTGCTAAAAAAAAAAAAAAAAGTACATACGTTTACATAATATAACATTTTGTGAAAGTTTCCTTCATTCATTTTCAGCTGGTCAGGGTCTGTGTGGATCTGGAGTCCATCTCAGGAACGTTTGGCATGAGACGGGAATACACGCGGGACGGGACACCAGTCCGTCACATGAGCACCACACACACTCATTCACACATCAGGGAATTTAGAGTCGAATCCACCTATCGTTATGTTTTGGGGATGTAAGAAGAAACTGGAGAACCTGGCAGAAACCCACCTAGACAGTAACACAGATGTTACCCTGGAGCTGTGTGGTGATGATTTACAGGGTTATTAACAGATAGTGTGTTATTGTGTTTATAATTTGTTGCATTTAGGCTGTTAATTGTTATACAAGCTCTCTTAGATCATCTGACTTCATATTTAGATGGATAAGATCTGTAAGGAAATGATTTGTAACATTAGTTAGGGAGTATCTGAAAGTATCACACAATGCCTCTTTATATAATAAGATCTAATCATTAAAAAAAAAAATTCTGATGCATCTTAAGACTCAAAATCGACACTTTTCACATTTTCCAGGAGTTATATAAATGACAGCTGTTTCTCACAGGTCATCTGAGAATGACTCACATCTAGCAACATCCTCAACATTAACATCAACAATACAACCCATAACAAGGCCTCTCTCTCTCTCTCTCTCTCATACACACACACACACACTTTTGTAGGTTTAATACAACACCAGAAGCGAAGCAGACAAGCTCAGGTACGGTTAAAATTAAAAAGGAAATCTGAATTTGTTCATTTTACTCTCATCCTTTCCTCCCTATGAAAGAGGAAACCAAGCCAAATTTTAAGGATTACAAAATAGTTTTATAAAATCTAGTCAAAATTCCAATTGTCAGCTCCTCGACAGGTTACTTCTACAAAACAGGAATTAAATATCAGATCATCAGACCGAAATGTAAACATTTTCTACTAAATACATGTAGAATTTTGAAAACTGCACGTTTTCCTGAACTGATATTTCTCTTTGGCATGTTTGTTAACCAGAAGTTCTATTTAAAGTGAAAGAAGAGAAAATTACATTTGAAGATTTCTTCCTGACTGTGGTGCAGGAGCATCGTGGACATTTTGAATTGATTAGACTATTAGTTTTTCACAGCATGTATCCATCCATCCATCCATCTATCCATCCATCTATCCATCCAACAGCTTGATCAGTGTGACATTCCTACTTAGCTGGCGAAGGTTTAGACATTTTAGACAGACTGACTTGTTAAGCAGTAAATAAAATATTTTTGGTGAAATATACTGATGCTTCCTTAAAGTTGAACTGTTCAAATCTGGATTTTGTTTTTTGTGGTCTTGCTACTATGACATCCGATGGATTTTCCGAAGACTGCCGAGCATATACATGTCAGCGTCATACGAAAATATATTCATATAAATAATCAGCATTTTAACAGCTAACCTTTCACTTTTTCAGGATCTCACTCAAATTTCTATCCATTTTCACATCCAGATTTTAAAATGAATCTAGAATTTCCCAGGATTCATGAAACCCCTGAATATTAAGCTGTGAACAACATGTCAAATATGGATATTATTATAAACTTCGCCATGGAAGACAGTGAGGACAGACACAGAGGCAAAATGAGGTTTAATGGATTGAGCCTCGTTAAGTACTTACAGCGGATAAGTTGGGTTAAAGATCGATACACAAAGTGGGTTCATATCAAATCAGTTAGTGCAAATGCTGTCGTAAATTATAATGAACGCCTGAAAGTGAGGAAAATCGATCACCTTGTGGAAATCAGGGTCAAAATTTGGGGCGTAGAGACGCTAGACTCTAGAAGCACACGGAAAGGAAAGTTTTGACCTCAGATGACCTATTACACAAGTTTTAAAAAAACAAAAAAAACAAAAAAACAAAAAAAAAACAATTAGTAAAAAATGTCAAGGCCATATTGAAGCACATTAAACATAACCAGTAATCAGACCGGATTCTCTCCGACTGGATAAACAGCTTTGTTTATTTAGGGCAGATCTATCACGTCTGCGTCCACGACGGATGCACACACACTGAAACCGGATTGTAAAAATCCTAAAGGACTAGCCTGCAAGACTGGGAGTGAAACAAGTTACGGAACGAATCAATACGCTGTTTATTCAAGAGTTCCTTCTCAGACATTTCCTCCTCCTCCTCCTAAATAAACTATTTTTTATCCGGAACCTTCCCCACATGCCGCCCTATCGTGTTTATCGCCGTTTATTGACTCAATATAGAGAAGTGTATGTACAACAATGAATCTATGAATGAACCTCGGGGCTTTGTGTAGCGGACAGCGTGACCCTTGGTGAGCTTATTTTATTTTCTTTTTCTTGTTTTTTTTGGTTCTCCAGCTTTGGAGAGAAAGCCCAGTCCAGTCCAGTTCAGTCTGTAGGTCCACGGTTCAGAAAAGGCAGCCAGCTGCTGAGTTCCTTCTGCTTAAACCGACGTCACCGCTTCTCAAACCATGAAGGAGTTCTGGTTCTTCAGTTTCTCGAGCTCCTTGATCTCTTGTCTCAAGAAGAGGATCCTGTTGGAGGAGAGAAAAAGCAAAAACAAACAAGCAAGCAAAAAAAGTCTGTTAGAATTTGCACCATATAGCATGAATACAAGCAAAATGTGTAACAGGTGCATAAGAACTTCATGGCAATGCAGCTCAATACAATAAATATACAGCTGATGTACATCTTAAAAATATACCTGCCTCTTATTTGGATTGTGACTTTTTATTCCAAATGATTATTTAGCCCTTTAAAAGATATTCCTTATTTCACTCTGAATACATGTAACTAGGCATGTAATGATATATCGTGCGATGATAAATCGCGATACAAATTTATGATTAATCGAATATTGATGAAAGAAATGAATTGCGATTATTATCAGGCTACGTAATCTTAGTTTATAGCTAACTGTAATTGCAGTGTTTAGACAGCAGAGGGTGCAATGTACAACAGCAGGAATACGTGACTTCACTCTAGGTGGAAGTAACAGTGCTAACAGCTCTGAAAACACAATCAGATCTAAAACGTGAAAGAGCTGCTGTGTGACTGTATAAACAGATTTAACTAGAAATTGGAGCTCTTTTACCAGACTGCTGAAAGCTAAAGAAAAGAGAAGCAAATGGAGGTAGTACAAATGTTCATAAAGGTTTATTAAGAAAAGGCCGATTTGTGGATGGATGTTTTTCATTTTTAATAAAAGGAATATTTTAGTTAACAGGCTTTTATATTTTACTCAAACCTTTACAAATGTGGGTAAATTATTGTTAGTTATTAAAAAAATGAAAAGTTTTTCATTTAAATTTAATAAAAAAAAAAGAATACAAGTTGATAAACAATGGGAAAATAAATGTTGCATTTTGGGAGGGGGTAAAATATTCTTCATTTAATTCCTTTTTCAAAAATATCATGGGAAAACCGAATTGTGAACTGGGTGAATCGTTACATGCCTATATATTACCTCACGTAAAGCGTTTAAGTCAACAGATAAGAAGAGAATGATATTACATAATATTCACACACGTTTCCTATAACGTTACCGTAACAGGTAACCACTGGTTAAATTTATACAATGAAAAGAAAGACAAGAGACAAAAAGAGCTCAGCAAATAACTGCATAAATAAATAATTTAAGGCCAAAAGCTGAATTCTTAAGATGCGCCACTGAAATTAATCTGTAGTTATACTGTTATAACTGATGTTTACACTTAACTATTTCTCCTGTCATTTTTTTCCTTGCAAATATTTTATGAGCCAAAAGATGTTTTCTGTGAAGCCTTCAAACATAAGAAAGAATATTTTGTTGAAATTGCTTATTTATAGTATTCCTATATAGGAACGCTTCTTCTGAATGAATAAATTACCAATTGAAAGATATTTCCTTTTACAAATAAATACCATAACTTCCTTCCATCCTTCCGGATCTTTTTTTGTCATACTGAATGCTACAGGGGAAAAGAATTAAAACTTAAAACATAATGTTGCCTACACGCATTTTATTTTAAGTTGGGTAAAAAGTTTATCATCGCTTCTTTGCAAAGCCAGGTCCTGATCTTCAGTTAGGAGTCCAGCCAGGAGTGTATGAAATCTCTCTCTCTTCCACCTAGCGAATAAAAGCTGCTGCGATAGTTACCTTTGCTCTCTCAGCGTAGCCTGGATCTCACACACTCGCACCAGAGAGCGCAGCTTTTTCAGCTCCACACAGATCTCAGACATGTTCATGCTGCCCATGTTGTGGACGTCCTCGCGTAACCTCGCCGCCTGAGGGATTAAACACAGAGCAGGAAACACATGAGATACTGATGACCGTAAGGCTGCTTTCACAATTGGTGTTTCTTTCTTAAACGAAAGCGCCTAAGCAAGGTTTTTTCCGGTTACAGGGGATGACCAGACGCTTTTGTACCTCTTGACCAATCACGTCGCAAGTTGGAAGATAGGTCAGATAAGCCAACATGGAGGATGATAAAGTTCCAGTGTAAAATGATTCTAGTCAGTGAATGAATATTAAGAGATTTATGATTACTAAATTGAAAATACTGACAATATCCAGTCTTTATTTCATCTGCATTACTGATAACAACAACAAACGTAGTCTAGATAGCAATTTAGTTAGCTGATACTATCTAGGACTTCACTTCAATTCAGTTTTACCCAGAGATGACAGTGGCATGGAAAATCTCCCCGAGATGACATGAGGAAGAAACCTTGAGAGGATCCAGACTCAAAAGGAAACCCGTCCTCATCTGGGTGACACTGAACAGTGCGATTATAAATAATTTTGTCGTTTTAACTTGTAAAAGTGTTGTAAATGCAGTGCACAAAAAAGCAAAGGGGTATCACCTGCTTCTCTACGTGATCTGAAGGCCAGCTCTGAACATGTCGAATGAGATTCTCGTTGAAGTGCAGTGCTAGTGACGGGCTGAAGGTGGTTGGAGGACACGCAGGTGCGCTGTTATTCACCAGGCACCCGTTCGGCCCTGAATTTGGAGGGCCTTGGCTACTGTGAGAAAAAGGACAGGAAGAAGAGTTTGTGATCTCAAAATACACTCCAGAATGTAAATCAAGACAGCAGGATACTTTCATTTAACTCTTATGGAGTGACACGTTGTGCTGCTGTTAAAAAAAAAAAAAAAAAAAAGTGTTTCTAATATAAAAACAAAACAAAAGCACAAGTGCTAGATAGTAATATCCCACAGTAGCAGTTAGCTAGCTTCTAGGGACAGCAAGAGGACATTTCTTTTCATAAAACCTGGCATTTTCATTAAGGCTAAAGAATGAAGAGCCATCTGCCCAAATGCTTGAGCAATTAAAGTATTTCTGCACCTTTAAACTTCAGAAATAAATCTACATCTTCAAGGGTACTTTCAAATCATTCAACCTTTAAAAAAAAAAAGAAAATTGTAGTACCAAGCAGGACCAGACGATGGCACCACAGTACAGCATATAGCTAGTTACGTCAATCTGTGCTTGTTTTTCTTTGGCCTTGTTTAACGTGCCAATGAAACGAAACAAAAAAATTAGGTGGAAAAAAGTTGAATCAGAGGTGAAGGGGAGGGGGGACAAAAAAAAAAAGGGCAGAAACCTGAATATGTTTAAAAACCTTTAAAGCAAAAGCTCAGAAATGAAAGTAAAGCAAACATCTTGCTGTTTTGTCTGGGTTTCATCTTTATGTAGAAAACGGTTTGCTAAACGATTATGAGACAGGATGAGGTATAAAGAAGCAGCGTTACTTTTGCCTTTGAAGTCGCGGATCCTCGACGTCCGGCGCTTTGTCCGAGGAGTGCTGGAGCACCGATTTCACCACCGACTCACTAACCTTAAAAGAAAAATGAAATACCCTTTTGTTTTGGTGTTAAAACAAAGCACTCGAATGTTTGTTGGTGTTCTCAATGACGTTAAGATTGATATCTGTGATGCAAAACCATCACGATGATGATGAAGGTAACAGTGAATTCGTGTCTAGCGCTGACCTTTATTTGAGCAGGCAGAGAGCTGGCGTTCGGGAGGGGTTTCGAGGCCATGCTGTTCGTCTGAGGCGTGCTCACTCGGGGAGACACGAGGCAGGACTTGGGAGATGAGGCATCTGGAGTTACGGATATGGGAGACTGGCTCGGCTGCTGAGCTGTGGATCAGAAATAATACATCTTAAAAACGATAGGTGCATTTAATTTAGCATTTTATACCAGTGTTTTGTAAACAGTGCTGCAAAATGATTCCTGATTACTGCATTTTCTGACCTGTACGAATTTTTCCATTTCTAGTATCTAGACTTATCCTGCATTAAAACCGTGAAAAATAAAGCGTCCATAAATCATTTGCTTTCAATAAGAGCCACTGATTTACAGCAACAAGGGGTGGAGCAACGACTGTTGACGTGAAGTGGGAGGGGTGAGCAATGTGAAAAGTTGAACAGAGATTAACTTCATGCAAATGAAGTGATGTGACTACATTTAACATTTTTCTCCACTACAGAATGTTCTAGAACTTGGCTCCAAATATTCACTCCTACTCATAGCTAGTGAACAAGCTGCAGATACTCGCGGTATTGCCTGCGGACTTTACCCAAATACAACAGCGCCAGGATGTTCACATATCCTGACGCTTACTTCTGGTCAAACCCAATACACATGTTCTGTAGCTGGCTGTGCAGCTTGTGTGGCCCTATTGCACTACCCAGGTGCTAACAGGTAAACCATGGCATCCAACAGGTAGCTGTCTGAAGACAGGAGTGATAGAAGCAAGTAGCAAAGAATGCATTAACAATTCAAGGTAAGAGCAATACACACTATATTGCCAAAAATTTATGGACACCCGACCACATGTGGCTCTTCCACAAAGTGGGAAGCACACAATTGTACAGAATGTCTCTGTATGCTGTAGCATTACAATTTCCCTTCACTGGAACTAAGAGGCCCAAACCTGTTCCAGTCTGACAAGGTTGAAGTTGACAACACCTTTGGGATGAACTGGACCTGGAGCCTCCTCACCCAACATCAGCGCCTGGCCTCACTAATGCTCTTGTGGCTGAATGAACACAAATCCCAACAGCCACACCCTAAAATCTAGTGGAAAGCCTTCCCAGAAGAGCTCCACTAATATTATAACAGCAAAAAGGGACTAAATCTGGAATAGGATGCTCAACAAGCGCACCTGAATGTGATGGTCAGGTGTCCACAAACATTTGGTCATATAGTGTACACAACATCAAGAGATAGATAAAAGTCCTGTAGCTTCCTGTCTATCTAGTTATTTATTTTTAATTCAAAATCAGATCAGTTCAAATAAAAAAATTAATCAAACATGCAATAGATTTAACATATAAAATTACACAGACTCATCTGAAAAGTTAACGCACTCAAAAATAAAGTCAGAGACAAATTGTTCATATGCGACGGCTCCTATGCCAGGCTGACTTATAGTCAAGAAAATACGGAGGATGAAGCCATAGTGTGTACAGAAACACTGATGTGTGTGACGTCGTTAAATGGATAGAAATGAATCATCTTTCCAAAACCTTTGGTCACCCTTCATGCACTGTGATGTTTAAAAAAAAAAAAAGAAAAGAAAGAAAGAAAGAAAAAAAATTGCAGTCTTATTATTTATACTGTTGGTGTCTCAGGTTTTTTGTTGTTGTTTTTTTTGTTCTTAGAAATCTGGAGAAATCGGGACAGCAGGAGTTTTACCTTGTGTGGACAACTGAGCGGCTTGGGAAAGCAGAGCAGTGATGTTGAAAGCAGACGGTCCAGCAGTGAGAAGTTTATGAAGCATAGACTGTAAGGAAGCTTGGGTGACAGCAGCTGTGAGGACTTGGAGAAGGAAAAACACACACACAGAGAGAGAGAGAGAGAGAGAGAGAGAGAGAGAGAGAGAGAGAGAGAGAAAAAAACACACACAGTCAAAGGAAGGTTACACACTGAAAGCCATTGCACAAAGACAAGATAGGGCTCAATGTCTATACATTTCACACAACGATATGTATATGAAATATAGAGGTCACTAAGTAATTGAGCCCTAGCCCAAGTGAATGCTTGAGGGGAAAACAAAAACAAAAAAAGCTTATTCTGCAGACACTAACAATGTTTATGGAAGAACTTGACCCAGACAGTGACTACGTATAGCGGAGTATAAAAATTGTCCTCTTATATCATGATGTTTAAGTGAAAACCTGATCTATGGTCGGATTAAACTAAACCCTCCTCTATCAGAGCACTGATTTGTCAGAAAGTGTTGATTAATTTCCGATAACAGCAGATCTCATTTATATTAATGCGTTCATTCACATTCGAGTAAGTTTTCGTTTCTATAGTAACACACTGTGTGCAACTGTCGATACAGTGAAGTTTTCTGTGAAGAGACGTTTATTTAACATTTACGGAAGGAGTCTCCAGTGTCAGCGCTTTTCGGTTTCTCAGTAAAATGACAGGCTGTTTGTCTTTTTTTTAAAATCTTTTTTGACAGTAACAAGAGAAAGAATGATGAGGGAATGAGTGTTATAGCTACTATAGCACAAGTGAAAAATAGGAAATGTTTCACAAATGTTCCACAACATGGGTTTAATTGTTTAATTAATAAAAATGGTGAATAGTGTTGGCAAATCGCAGTGGCATGAAAGGAATAAAACAGAAAAATAATCAACGCCAGGCTGGTAGCATTTAAAAAATAAGTAAAAAGAATATTTAAAGGTGGATAAACGTCGCTGCAGTCTCCTGGTGGATTAAATAGAGATTTTTTTCTTTTACATGTCTGTTGCTAATAAATTTTGCAAAACGTGAAAAGGGACATGAACTACTAAGGACATAACATTAGGATTTTCTTGCAGGTTGTCTTTAATAGACGTAGACTGAATGCAGAATATAAAAATATTTAAAACATGGTGTATGACGACCCCTACTGGCAGAAAGCTTTATGAATTTAGTTTCATAATTATAAGCTTTTCCATCCGAACAAAAAAACCGACAAAACCCAGACGTCCACTATGAGATCACATCAACCGTTACATTAACGATAACATTAACCAAATGATAACATTTGGTGGATGTACCACAACGTTAAATGTAACTCTAAATGGATTAAAAAGAGACATGTTTAATTAATAAAAAAATTTCATTAGGTCTCATTTATTAGTTTCGATAAATTAATTTTCCAACAAATGTATAAAAGTTTCAGAAAGGTTGATTTTCTTCACACTCGCGTGCGTATGTTGATCATCTGTAAAGTGTAACGCACAGCTGTGTTCCTGACACAGCTCATTTACATTTAGTGACACCCACAAAGTTATTCTGATTCACTTCTGCCAATAAAATTATTTAATAATAATAATAATAATAATAAGCTAAATCTTTCGACAGCTGAGGTATTCGTTTAATGGATTAATGGATGTGTTGACTCACTTTCTTTATTTTTTCATATTCTTTAATTAATGCCAATACTATAAAAGGACTGGTTTTCACAATGTTCTCGATGGTCCTCTTACTCCCTGCCCTAGTGAACTAGCATGAGGATGCGTTTTTGTTCGAAATGCCAAAGCACGTCTATAAGTCGTTCTGAAGAAGGGCGTCCGGTAAACGCTGTAAACAGAATAAAAATAAGCAAGTTAAACTTGATAGTACATTCCAGATATAAAAGTGCAGTAATCCACGCACATTATATCATCTGAAGTTGATCAAGTCGAGGTTTACACCAGTGAGTGAGCTCTTATGCGTAACTTTATACACGTAGGAGCACGAGTAGGTTACGAACGTTTTTCTGGATTTACATGAATATCAAAATTTTTTGTGTAGACGTTCGTGTGAACAATTTACAAATAAATCTTGATAAACGTGGCCCAATGTTGGATAACTGCTGGCAATTATAGGTCGCAGCACACCACCATGCCGTTGTTTATTTTCCTGTAACAGCACGCCCTCGAGTGTTTTATTCCCAACCTAGAAGCAACTGACCAATCATAGCTCAGCAACTGTAACAAATTTTTAGATGAGCTATAACAGATCAGCACGTCATCTCAAATATTTTGCTGTTTATGTCGTCCTATAACCCAGCCCCACTACACTGTAACTGTTGTCTCATGAGCAAGCACGGCACTGAAAAGCTACAACATCAGCAAGCCAGCAGAACTCCTCCCCACATGTGACTCTTAGAAGGCGTGTGTGGTGTTGTGAGCTCACCCTCGTTGATCTTAGCCATGTCCACGCTGGAGTTGTTGATGTGCAGCGTGGCCTGGAGCGCCGGGAGCAGCTGCCTGAGTAGAGCCGGGTCCTGCAGGAGAGCCGAGGAGTGCGACGAGGACGACGTGGACGAACTGGGGGCGCTCGAGACGTTCGGACCGCCAGAGGCACTGCAGGACGCCTGGGAGAAACCGCAATGAGACGACGCCTTCTCAGACGGAGCGGGCTCTGAAGACGCACAGACAGACACGACACATCAACTAAAGGACACGTTTTATAGATTTTTACACAAATTACACCTTCCCCTAAGGTTCATTCGACATTCAGAGTAACGCTAATGCTAGTCAATCACATCATTTACGACGTAAAAAACATCAGCAGTCAAAACAAGCTGCTCCATATTTATTCACCTTATTCATTAGTGAAGTTGGGGAGGGGAAATCAATATATATTTGCTAAATTATTTAGCAGTAAACAAACAAATAGCAAAAATCATTGCACCCCACTGTGACTGGGTAACTAGAATATTAGTTACAGAAGCAACCAAGAGGCCAAGGGTAACTCTCAATGTGATGCTACCACCACCGTGCTTCACTTCACATACAATAATTATAATTATGTAGCTGCAACGCTGCAAAATGTGGAAAGGTTTGAGGATGCACCGAATACTAAACAATGTTGCTTTAGTAATTAAAAAAAGTCGAGATTCACTGATACATTTTTAAAATAATTATTGTGTTGTTTTAAATTGGAACTAGTCAGGAACTTACTCATAGCAGAGACGGCATTGGCAGCGGCCGCCTGCATGGCCTCCTGTCTGTAATCTCTGTCTTTGGGAAAACTGTTGACCACAACGGCCTTAGAGGCTTCCTTCTGTCGCTGCTCCCTACACACAGAGATCAGCTTTGGGTCAGGATTTATGGCAACAAGCTTTTTGTTTGTTTGTTTGTTTTTTATTATAGATGATGTGCTGCTCACCTCTCCAGCCATTCCTTGGGCTTCTCCCACTGTGACACCTCTGTTCTGCAGTTGTAGTAGTATTTCTTTCCCGATGAACTGATGTGTTCAGACCAGTCATCGGCCGGATCACGCTGGGGGGAAAGGAAATGCACACGATGCATGGAAACCAAGAGAAATGTAAGCTACTCACAGAGAAACTACACGAAACCATCTAGCTCATTGTTGCATGAACAGAACCGTCGACGTGCACATGACCAAAACCTCATGTTTAAAATATATACACACATACATACATACATACATATGGGAACAAATATTTACAGCTGCTATAATATAACCTGTTTCGCAGACGTTCCACAACATTAAATATAATTATAAATGGATAAAATGTGTGACATGATGAGCTAGGATTGATGAATTGCTGTGGCGTAAAAGGAATAAAACATTTTGGGATGTGGTTTTCAGTAACGAAACCCACTAAAGAAGTGGCAGAACGTATTAGTGCGCTTACCATTTCTGCACATTTGGGTGGAAGTGAGTGAGAGTTGGTGCTGTGATGGCTGACAGAGTTCTCATGTGGAGAAGAGCTGGTGCCTGAAAAACAAGAGAGATGACACTCGAAAAACAAACCCTCAGTTTCATGAGGCTTCGTACAACGATCCGAAGTGTGGAAATACGCACAACATGACCAGCCTCTTCTTCCACTGACCCATAAATCCTGCCTTAAAGTTCACCGATGCTCACTTTTTTCCACATTAAAGGATGCTTCGAGCTTCGGCACGTGCTTCGTCAAAGAAGATATTTTGGCTTAACTGAATTGCTGGTTCTGGAGTGAATCACTTAAATCATATAAAATCTCAAAGGAACTACGGTTCATAACCTAGTAGTCATAAAAACAAGCTCCATGTCATTAGAGGAATCTTCAGTGTTGTTAGTGTGTCAGCCAAAAGTTGGACATTAGTTTGGCACAAAATCAAGAGGACTTTAAAATATATATATTTGATTTCCAATAGGGTGTTAAATATGTTTCATCCAAAAGCAGGTTTAAGTTAGCTTTTGTGGTTTCTTGGTAGCCTGACATGCTGTGCTTTTAATTTATTTACTTCAAGAGAGTGAGAAAAAAAAGTTAGCCTGGTAATAACGACTGCTAATGTAAAGGAGAACAGAAACTAATTTTATAGACATTCGACAACATTAAAATGTGATTATAAACAGATAAAATATATGGCGTGTCATTATTTAATACATAATTGTAATCATTAGCAAGTTGCTGTCAGTTTTTTTTTTTTTAAAAGTAATAAAACACACCAGGATGTGGTGTTATTGGAAAACAATCCATTGCAGCCCACCAACTCGTCATTGTTCTTTTGCTCCCCCCAATAACAGCATGACACGGCACATTTTATTTCTTACTCATTACATATTAGAAAGAATATTTTACCAAAATCAATAAGAAATTTTAATAAATAAGAAAAATTAAATGACTGTAACAAACTGAGAAATCTCAAGATTAATGACAACAGGCACTACTGCAGTGATGCTGTGTTCACTTGCAACTGGAATTATTGTTAATAAAGGTTAGGTATGAACTGACAGTTCCTGGAAATCATAAGGAGTTTCAGAAAGGATTCCAATCCTGACTTGTTACTACCTTTCGCTGTTTGGTCATCGATTAGGTCTTGTGTGTTGTATTTTACAATACAGGAATGTATACAATAGAGGAAGACACCAAGAGAGATTAGCTGATGTTAACAGTGTGCTTGTGGGAATCAGCACCATCTGAGGAGAACTTGAAGGCAGCATGGATGATCATGGACAGGGTTTTAACACTCCTCCTGTGTGGGACTTACTGCTCTCTTTGGGTCGGTGTGTGTGAGGTGTTCTCCCGTCTCCATCACCCCGCTTGCTGTCCGGACTGTCGGACCGCCGCAGCATCTTGCTCGGTGGAGTTTGGTCTGATGAGTTATGGAGCTTGTCATGACGGTGCTCGTTTGCAGAGTGACTTTTGGATTGGTACTTGAGGGTCTGAATGATGGGAAGAAAAAATACAAATTTATATGAGACACCACTTACAGGATGTTAAGTTAAAGCTAAGAGTATAAAACACGCCAGAAGAGTGGGATTTGTTCCATAACTGACCTTAACACCAACCTTCTGGTTCTCAGTTTTGCATTGTGAATAAAATAATGAACTGCTACAAAACTCACTTGTTTTATTCTTGAATAGCTTACTAAATTATCTTTACCCACCGAACATTATAAATATAATTAATCTTTTTACTTAAGACCCATACTTAACTACAAAACACCACACACCTTAAATTAAAAATTTATTACGCATTAAAAACAACAAAAAAGACTCGCTAGCTAGCTACTAAGCCGAGTATAAAAAAACAAAAAAAAACTAAGGACAAATCCCAAATATATCCATGTCAAACATCAAGTGCACTACTTAGGGTATAAAAACTGCGTGCTCGCGCTCTAAAGAGTGAACTCATATAAGGGCAGAAACGGTATTTCGGACTCAGCCCAAGCTTCTCCCTAGCATAGCTAGCGATAGGCAAAGTACACACAGGCCCGTATCTTGCTAACTTAGCTTAGCTTGTCTGGCTAAATACTTTACTTTATGAGATTATATCTATAATATTAGCACCTATATAGCTTGTTTTTTATTTCTAGCTAGTTTTAGACTTACCTGGTAAGACTGATAATCCCTTCGCTCGTTACACCTGTGGAAAAATAACAAAAAAGTTTATGAGGAAGCAGCGTCGGTTAACTTTTGCGCATATAAAAGCTAGCTTGCTATGCTAGCACTTCCACATTATCAAAGTGATTCACTTTTTCAAATTGAAGCCCAAATTATTTTTTCTGACGCCCATTGTGAACTCATTTGGGCTCCTGTAAATGTCTTGAGTTGCTTAAAATGATAAAAAAAAACAAACGAAGAATGTTGAGACAAAAATTGTATATGTTTACCCATCAGTGAGTCTCGGTTGTTTCCGTGCATGCATTACCATTAAAGCCGTGTTTAATGTGAGTGCGTTACAGTTCGAGTTTTAACGCTCAGCTTGATCTAAAGCCTCACAAACTGGCTGTGTGTGTGTAAATTTAAAAAATTTAAGGAAAAAGTGAAAAGTCGTAAAGCCGCTTTGCTATTCGGGAGAAAGCCGACGGTCCATCATCATCTCTTCGGTTTACTCAGTAGCGCCTCGCAATGGTGATGGACGAGTCACTAAAAGTAAATCACTAGATCTAAGAGTCGATTCTGAAAATAGTCGAATCTCTATTCCTTCAGCAATTGGGATTAGAGAGTTGACTCAAACCTTTGGAATCGATTCTACACAGTGACGTTGATTCAAATCGACGATGCCTCTGTCTGACAAAAGCCTTCCTCCACATCATAAATATAATTCTTACAAAGTGTTTACTTTGTAAAACAACTACAACGTAAAATGTGCAAACAGCGTCATCAACGCTAAAGCATTATACTGCTTTCTGAAGGAGCTAATGTAATTTAGCTAGCATTAGCTATCCATTTAAAATGGCCGTTGTTAATTATGAATGACAGCATATGACAAATTAGCAAAGGCATAAATACACAATACACCATGAATGTTAGTTAATGCACTGTTCATTTTATAATATTTTCCTTGTTTTCTATTTTAATCAAAAGGGTTTTAGTGTTTCAAAACGATTATTGTACGGAATCGAATGCGTCATTTCACTTTGAACACCTGGAATCGGAATCAGAGTCGACTCATAGATTCATGTGATCGAAGTACTCTACGTTCGATTCTTTCTCAAACGACTCTTTAAATGAGTCGGAGGAATCAAATTGAAAAAACCCCCAACATGATTATTTGTGCAGAATCGAACAAACTGGAATCCCATAAAAACTGGAATCAAAATCAGAGTCGACTCCAAAATTCCTGTTATGGAATAAGTCTACGTTTGATTCATTTTAAAACAACTCCTTAAATGAGTCACAGGAATCAATTTGCAAAAGTGAATGACTCGCGATTTTAGTCAAATGGGCTTTCGTTTTTAGAATTTATTATTGTGTTAAATTGACTCAATTATTGTATGGAATCAAGTCCGTCGTTTCACCTGGAATGAGTTTGGGAATTGACCAAAGAAAATCCTGTGATCGAATAACTCTATGTTCGATTCTTCTTCAAACGAGTCTTTAAATGAGTCGGGGGAATCCATTTTTGAGAAAAAAAATAAATGAATGAATTTTAGGTTTTAGGCTTTAGTTTTTTTTATTATTGAATTATTGTGTGGAATTGCCTCGACGTCGTTTCACTTGGAACGCCTGGAATCAGTTTCAGAGTTGCCTCCAAGATTCCTGGGATCAGATAACTCATTTAAACAGAATGAGGTGGAGGAATCAACTGGCAAACACAAATAAATCAACAGGATTGATTGATTCATTGATTCATTCTCTATACCACTTATCCACTGAGTGTTGCAGGTGAGCTGGAGCCAATCCCAGCTGACTTTGGGCGAGAGGCGGGGTTCACCCTGGACAGGTCACCAATCATCTTGGAAGCAGGGTGAAAACAGACAGACAGACAGCATTTCACACTCACATTCACACCTATATAGAGTTAACCTAATCTGCATGTCTTTGGACAATGGGAAGAAACTAGAGATTTCTGAGGAAGCCTACACAGGTATGGGGAAAATGTGCAAACTCCATGCAGGGAAGTTCAGCAGGTTTGAACCCAGAACCTGCTTGCTGTGAGGTGTTAGTGCTAACTACTACACTGCTGTGTTACCTTCAACATTTTTTTTTTTTTTTAAATTATGCGGTTTTTTTTGTGCTGATTATTAGATCTTTTTCTTTTTAAATATATGGTCACGCTTTTGTTTTTATTTCAAAATCTCACTGAAAATGTGGTCCCCTTGTTAGTCAAGCCAAATGTCTTGGTATAAATTTTTTTTAATCCCTTTGAAATAAATTGAACAAAATCAAAGAAAACAAAGAGCTCAGTAAGCAGTCATTGCATATTGTATTTATTAAGTGAGGTTTATTGATGTTGGGGCTCATGTTGTCACTGTAACTGGGTCAGTATTGATAAGTGACTTGATGGCAAAACAGTTGTGACTCAATTCAGAATCATCTCCCTGGATTGTAAGTAAACCTTTTATTGCAATTCTCTGATTTTAGTACTTTGTATAAAAGCATAATGTGTTCTGTGATATGCACAATCTAGGTATGTAGATATAGATCAAATATTATGAAAGTGTGTGTGTGTGTGTATAAAATACAGTTTACAGTAAATGCAAATGCACAGTGTATGGATATGGGCATGAATTGTATAGAATAAGGCTTACATCAATATTCTGTAGGTTTAGGGAAACAAATACGTTATTGATGGTTGGGTTGCAATGATTGAGCATGTTACTTCACACTTTGTTAAATGTTATGTTAAACTATAAGCTTTAGGCCAGCCAGGTAGTTAAGAAGCAGTTTTAAACATTTGTCTTTACATGTTGTATGTCAAAAAACTTCTGAATCCTCATATGTTTAAAGTATAACTAGTAGTGGTGTCAATACTGAATAGTATGCATGCATCCATAGTGGCATGGAATTTAAGCTATATGCCAATTTCAGATCTTCCAAGACTTAAAATTCAGGAAAGTCATGGATGAAAACCATGGACTCGTGTAATTCCAAGCCTTTCTGCTACTTCAAAATTTCTCCTGTGAGAAACAGAAAGACTTGAGGTAATCTTAGATTAATTTATTACCACAAATATACTAAGCTTATTTATTGTTAAAGGCTGGGAAGTGAAGAAATACATCAATCTGAATGAAGAAGAAGAACCAAGGCTGAAGCCTTTATTTTTGTCACATGTACTCTCGCACA
>JAOTRR010000024.1:2830113-2843218 GCA_028570945.1 Gogo arcuatus
AAACTGATAATTTTGCAGTGGTCTCTTAATTTTTTCCAGAGCTGTATATATAAAACAGCACTTGGTATAATTGATTATAATGAGTCTCAGTAGTGGGTTCCAACATTTACAGCCTTGATACCTGAATTTAATGAATTATCATTTAGTAACATGCTGTAATTTAATTTATGCTTAATTATGTAGACATTTTTCATTCAGTGATGTAATAAATATTAGTCAATGCAAATGTTCATTATTTATTTAACTTGCCTTATTGTATATTAAGTGAACTCTTTTTAATAAAATGTTGCCCATTATGTTACTAATGAATTATAGGTTTGAGTTCTGTCTTGAAATGTAAACGATCTGTCTTTTTTTTTTTTTTTTTTTTTTTTTTTTTACTCATGCTGAACAGACGATGAGGAAGGTAATCTTTCATTCTTTGCTTCGTGTCATGGCTCATTTGCTCACGTCAAATTTTCCACTATTAAAAGAATTTCTGTTCTTCAGGGTTTGTACAAATGCTTGAAATTCAGCAGGAAAAGGTTTAACATTTGGCTTAGTTTTGATTCATTATTATACAATGCGTATTATAAATGGACTGAATAAAACAAGTATTTACTATTTGTATAACGTCATAGCTACGTAACATTAAAGGTGCAATCAGCGGTTTTGCAGTTGGACCACTTTTTGTAATATTTGGTGAAATTATTCCTCACATTTCAGTAGCAGGTCCCTCTGTAGTCCCAGACTTCATAAACTGAGAGGAAAACAAAAACAAAACAAAAGCTAATGACATGGACCATAATCCTCCAACCAATAAGGACAAGTTAGCATCTTTACTTCCTAGTCAATTTAGAAAGTTCATGCAGATGTTCTAGCTTAGGCAGTTTGCATGAATGTGTGTTAGAGGTGTAGCTTTGGAGGAAACCTTTAAAGGAAAGGCTGCACTGGTTTAGATTTTAAGTTTAAAAACAGCTAGCATTAGCTAACTTGCTCAACATTAGATTAGATCTATTTTTACTTTCTCGTTTTGTGTATGCTAATAAGAAGTTCTCTCAATAGAGTTAATTGTAATTACAAATTCCTAATTGCTAGCTAGCATGATTTTGGATAATTAGCTGGCAGATGTAATTAGCTAACATGGTTCATTTCCTTACAATTCAAAATTTAGCTACTAGAAACGAATAAACTAATAGCACCAATTCAGAGCAGAAAGTGAACCAAACGGTTAGTGTGTTTCGTCGTTCAACAGATTTAATTCATAATAATTTATCAGCGTAAACACAATATGGACAAATAATTTTGGGTGACACAAGGGGTATTTTAACAAAAGTTTACATCAGTTGTCATGTGACTTGAAACGTTGATCACTATTGTATTGGCAGACGTCCGATTATTTACAATGAAGTGTTTGAATTTTATTTCACTCCGAGAAAATGGTAATAAAGTGTACCTTGTTATTTTTCCTTCTTTACCAGGAAATAGGGATACACTGTCAGAAATAGGGGTAGAGTAGGAGTCTATTTCTGTCCCCCCCAAGGTACAGTCTACACTAATGTACCCCCTAGGGCTCATTATTGGACCTCAAGGGAACTATGTGTACCTTTTTAGGGCCAAAAAGGTACGTATATGTTCCCAAGCAGTACATAAAGGGTACAAATAAGTACCTTAGGTGGTACTGCCCCAGTGACAAGCCATTGTACAATAAAAGTTCCATTTTCTTCCATTTTTTCTGAGAGTGTATAGTCAACTATTTAAAAAGATTTAAGGTTAAAGATACGTAAAGGTACAAAGGTTGTACATGTGATGGTCCGCCGTGAGCGACTTTTTTTCTAAGTGTAAAATCTTTCTTCTTTCACTACATAATAATGACTTCTTTACTCATATTTATTACTTAGAGTGCAATCTTTTTTTCTGTCCTTACAAGAACATGCAGATTACGTTGCCATACATGGAATACATATAGGTAAGGAACATTTTCGTTCTTAAATCTTGTCTTTTACATACTTGCTTGCTGCTTGACACTTGCTTATGAATCTAAAATCCTACCTTAAACCTGAAGGAGTTTTTACTGGACTCTTGTGCACTAAAATGCTACAACAGAGCTTCTTAATGCTGCTTAATCTCCCCCATGGCACACATCCATCTCATGATACATTTGTCCTTTCAAAGCTGCTCAGACAGCCTCATTAGTTCTTGATTTATGTCGATCTGGTTTGAGTATTCATGTTAATTTGGAGGTCTTTAATAGCTCCAGACTGGGTGCTTTTCTCTGGTCCATTGGTGATAAAGAGCCTCGGCAAGCAGGAGCAGGGCGAGTGAAGCGAAACAGCCAGGCAACTGGATGAGTAAAGCAGAGTCTCCTCTCTCTCTCTCTCTCCTTTTTTTTTTTTTTTTTATTTTTATTTTTTTTTTGCTCACTTGCCAAACGTCAGCTTGTCCACAGCAAATCTCAGTCACAGGCGCGATAGCCAAGCTTGCATCAATCCTACAGCGACCCCTTCAAGAAAACATGCTTAAGGCATTACTACGTGGCCGGCTTGTGACGGGCTCATTCTGGGGTAGGCCAAAAAGCTGTGATTTATCGCAGCGATGGTTTAGGAACTACGTGATGGAAAACTGCACGATGCTTTGACGTGCACGGAGAGCTTTTGGTAGCAACATTCTTCTATAAATCTGCCTTTGAAGCACAGAAGTGGTGTTTACAGCGATCATTGCAACACAATCAGATATGGCCCAGAGCATCGTGGAGAATGTGAAGGGTCACAGACAAGGGCTGGGTGGGATATTTAAGTAAAAGAGACCTGGAAAAGGTATCAGCAGATCCCAATAAGGTCCAGACATGGAAAACATTAAAAAAAAAAAAAAAAGAAGGCAGTATTTACAAACCAGATTATTTAATCAGTATGCAGTCTAGCAGGAGCCAAGACACTAACGGACGGTTCAGCCATCCAGATTGCTTTTCTATTTCTCCAGATCCTTTGGATGTTTTCAGTGTCAGGTAGCCACAGCATGTGTGCATTAGTGTGCAGAGTCTGGTTAGAAGACAACCCAAAGGGCTTCATTCACCAGATAATGGGTTTACCATACAGGCTGATGCAAACGATAAGTTATGATCACTCGTTCATTTTTATCAGAAGCCAGTGACAGATGAACCTCATGAAGAAGCATTACGTGGACTTTGAATTAAGACATATCATTTCATATCATTTGCATTTTTTTTTCTTTACTTTTTTTTTTTTTAACAAACCAGACCGGATTCCGCAGGATGGGATGTGGTGTCATATCTGCTTGGGTTCTTGAGTTCAGGGTTAAATCGATGCTGGTGATGTAATAGAGCTCAGCTGCCAGCTCAAGGTAGACAAGGCTAGCAGGAGTGCCTCAGGTCTGCCGTATTGGTGCGTTGAGGTTTACAAGAAAGATTTCTTTTTGTTTCTTGTTCACGTTTTTGATCTGAGGAATCTGGAGACTCTTTTTACGAGGGGTGAATCTCCATCTTTCAGACAATACGATACACTTGATACACTTAAATATGATTCAGTTCAGACTTGATGTGATTTGATCCAATATGAATCAGTGGGAGATTCTTTTTACTAAGGGTGTGAATCTCCATCTTTCAGAATATACAATACACATCATGACATGTAGTATATGATACAATATGAAAAATTATACATTTACACAATTCATGATTTTGTATGATTATATAAGTAACATTTTGGTACGCTTCAATATGATTCATTTAGGTGCTGATGGGATTCGATTCAGGCTTGATATAATATGATTCAGTTGATGACTCTTTTCACTAGGAATGTGAATCTCCCACTTTCACAGGATACAATACACATCAGTATGTAGTATACTGTACAATACTAAAAAGGATACTGTGAAACCAGTAACATTTCGATTCACTTCAATACGATTCACTTCAGCTCCGATTCAGTATGATTCAGTTTGACTTTTTTTTGTTTGTTTGTTTTTGTTTTTTTTTACCAAGTATGTGAATCGCTCTCTTTCAAAATGATATGATTATGATACACATTCACATCTCAATACGTTCAATATTCTGTATGAATCTGCCTCTTTCAGACAGTGATACATCTCGACTCATTGTATTCAGTATATGACGACTTTTTAAAAAAAATATATTTCTCTCTCTTTCTGCATTTCTCACTGCTAGTGTTTGGTTTGTATTTTGTCTCCATTCAACTATGAATACTCACTTTCCAAAGTCTGCAAAACCAGCATGGATCACTCTCTTCCATGTTTTCTTAGATCACAGAACTAAACAAAGGTAGCAGGAGTACCTCAGGTCTGTAGTGTTGGTTCATTGATGTTTAAAACAAATACATCTTTTGACTTCTCTTTCAAATTAAACTACATTTTTGTTCAAAGTGTCTCTCTCTTTCCAGTAGAAACTTTTTAATCGCATTATCATTATTAAATGCTTTCACAATAGATCCACAAGGCCACGATGGATCACTTTCTCCCATGTTCTCTTGGTGCACATGCTTTTATATTGATTCATTAAGAAACCAAAGCTAGCAGGAGTAAAGGACTTTTCAAGTTTATCATGCTGCAGGCCTGAACTACAAGATCTGACCAATCGGGATCAATTATTTTACTCTGTCTCTCTTTTTGTCTCATTCTTTCTATGAGAACTCAGATTTATTTGCTTGTACTGCCTTATCTGTGTTAAATACTGCTTCTAAAAACTATAAGACAGACATCATTCTTCTCATGTTCTGTTAGCGCACATGCTCAGAAGTTTGTTCAGGAAGGAACCAAAGGTTTCAGGAGTACCTCAGGTCTGTAGTGTTGGTCTGCTGAAGTTTCCAAAGAAAAACAATTTATTATTATTTATCTATTTATTTTTGTTTTTCTCCTGCTTAAACTACACTTTTTGGACATCTCAGGATAAAACGTTTCCCTCTGTCTCTTTCTCTCATTCTCTCTATTAGATCTCAGATTTATTTGTTTTTATTGCTTTATCTCTTTTAAATACTATTTCCAAAATCTACAAACCCATGATGGATCACTGTCTTCCATGTTCTCCTGCTTGCTCTCGGTCATTACATGAGGAACCTGATCCAAAACACCAAAGTTTCTCTAGCATATAATAAGAGAGCAAGACGATTCTACCCACGGATCCCTTCAGATGCTGTTACAGTAAGCTTCACTTCTGCTTCTTCCCACAGCCGTGTGGTGAGAGCTCAGCTTTGGTGCAGGCCATGCGTGAAGCAGACATAAGCCTGGCCAGTTGGGTTGGCATCTTCTAGTTGTTGCTGTTTATGGAAACCGGTTGTGTGGCCTGGTCTCTGGACATGTCTAGAAGAAGTGTTTGGTTAGGCTCTCTAATCTCTAGAAAGCTTTACTCAGTCATAATCATGTCATGAGCACCGTTCAGCAGCTGGTGCGAGGATATAGAGGCTCCAGTATGTTTTAGTAAACAATGTGGGGGGGAAAAAAAGTGGGAATCATTTGTACTAGACACGAACACAGTGACACTCTCTGTATCAGTTTAGCGCTCCAAATATCTGTAGCTGTGTCTGGATTTAAACCTGAAGAGGGTGTGGCTTTTTTTTTTTTAGTTAAGTATGAATGGCCTACATATGCCATTGAGGTTTTTGTCAGAGGTTTGGTGTGTGATATGTCTTGATATGTACACATATTTTTGTCTAGTGGCAACCGCTGTATGCTGAACAAATAACGAGGTAGTTATAAACATCAAATTAAGCATGAACCTTAGGGAAATTTTTCTCCAGGCATCGTGTCACAATGACTCGTTCACCAAATATTATAACTAGATTTGAAAATGTGTTTTGTCGGCTGTCTGACCGATTTCCACGGGGCATGTCACATTCTTGAATGCAGAACTGCTTTGAAAGTCCAAAAACGCTCGTGTCATTTTTGTAACCCGCCTGAATTCCCAGCACAGCACATGTCAAGGTGCATTTCAGCGTTTCGAGCAAAGCTCCTGTATGCCTTTCCTTGAAAAGGATTGTCTAAAGCTCTTACTTCACTCACACATAATCCAGGATTATGTCAAAAAAAAAAAAAAAAACCCCACAGGTGATTCTGTTTTCAAAAAAAAAGTGAAAGAAAGAAAGAAGAACGACTATCTGGAGAGTGATCCACTCAGTGAGAGAATCAATCTGCACAGATTAAAAATAAATAAATAAATAAAAGGATCCTTTTTTGGGAATATTGGTTTAATTATTTTCCTGTCAGGGCTTGCTAACCTCAGATTTATTTGCGCAGACGCTGTCTAGCCTCGAGGCCCGGTTGTTATTCTCCGTGTAGGACAGAGATGTCTGGAACAGTTTAAGGGATTCGGTTATATTGATATCGGTGTGGCCAATTAGCCATGTATTTGTGCTGCGGCCACTGCGTCTGTGGGAGTGTGAGACATGCTCGACGTGTGTTCATCAGCCTGTGGAAGAGTGTAACGCTCACGCCTGGAGTCAAGCACAGAGCAGGATAGCTGACAGCTTCTTAATCAAGGCAGGTTTAAAAAGAAAACTCCATCATGAAACCTATGTTAAATGTTTTATATCGAAAAACATCATGCTGATGTGACTTTTTGAAGATTCAACAATCAACAATTTTTAGCTCTTAAAAACAAAAAAGTGACATTTAATATCTTATTAAGGAGTTGTGGAGACGTTGATGCATATACGCCCAAGAATTAATTACGGCAGAGACTCGACTGGGCTAGTTAGCGATCTACAAGATGACAAGCGTGATGGCATTAGGATGAAAGGTGAAGTTTTCGAAGCTGATCTATTTAAGCACAGTGTACAGATGAGATGAGGGAGATGGATTTGAAGGACTAAAGCACCGCCGCATCGCTCTTTTTAGGTATTGAGGAATACATAGTATAGGAAAACCAACTGTGATACTATCAGCAGGTAGATGAATGGCATTATGGGTAATGTAGGAAACTGTTAACTGAAGTGAAAATAGAAGAATTCAACATTACCAAATAAATCTAGGAAGCGTCATTCAGGGTGGAGTTTTCCTTTAATATCAGTGTGTCAAGTTGAAGCCTGCTGGAGCTATTTTGGTTTAAAAAATGTTATATATTTAAAGAAATACATATTTGCCCATATTCGTCATCCCACAATAAAAAATACCGACAAAACAGAAGACACTATTAGTAATGCGATACTTGTCTTGATTCATGTGCTCGTTTCAGACCGTCCAAAGGCTATACATTATGTTTATATTGCTGAGTTTTACAGTACATCAACTTTACGAGTTTGGAGCAATCACGAAACTCCGATTCGGAGCATTTTAGCCTTGTGCAGCTTCTTGTGCACTTGTGGTTTTGCTATGTTGTGGAAAGTTTTTGGAGTGATGTGACTTGTTCCTTTCCATTCCAAAGCTCTCGACTCCTTCTAAGCATACGCAACCATTTAGTCCTCGTTAATCACGGTGTTAGCAGCCAGATGCAGCATATCGAGTGTCCTTGCATGGATCTAGTGGTTAAGAACGAGGATTTGTCACCATTAAATGGCAATCAGTGTCTTATATGTCACGGTAATCTTTCGGCAGGGAACACTGGTTAGTTCTGCTCCTCTCTGGATGACAGCCATGAAAACCTGTGTTTAAGAAATGGCAGCTTGTGTTTGGGTGGAAAAACACGACAGCCTTGGTTGTTTTTTTTTTGTTTTTTTTTGAAGACCCTACACAAACATATGGCACTTTTTAGAGCTGCATGATGTTCCAGGATGAAGAATTTGCATGAGAATGAAAAGTAGTAAATGGTTAAATTAAGGCAGGGCTGGTTGAACCTAATCTCTGGTGTATGATGTCCATGAATTTTCTTTCCGTCTAGCTGGATTGAGGAGAAGTTTCCGGCTGAGTAAGAAAGACCGCAGGAGTCAAGAAACGCAAGCAAAATGGAAGAAGTGTGAAGCCAATGGAGAGAACCACATTTCCAGCTACCAGGAGGTGGTGCCTTATGTCAGAGAGCCAGGAGAACCGTACCGCCTCGTGCTGCTGGTTGGTACGTACAAGATTAGATATAGTAACTGTTATGAAACTGCTGCATATGATATATAAACTTTTTTATTTTCAGTCGTTTTGAATTTTTGCTAGCGTTTATGGAAGGAGTCTCCAGTTTCAGACTTATTATAAAAGTAATTCACAGCACGATCCATACAAATGCTGGATGAAACGTTCTAAATTGTTAAGTATGAAACATGACTAGTATCTGTTATCACTCTGAAGTTGTTTTTCTTAAAACAGCATGGCCTGAATTGTTTAGTTCATTTTATACAATGGCGATTTGCCAACAATTACAGTTTTTTTGTTTTTTTGTTTGTTTTTTTTTGTTTTTTTTACAAATTAAAGAACAACAGACTTACAACATCCAACTCCTCTATCCTGAAGACTTTCCCATGACTTTCCTGACTGACACTGGAGACTCCTTCCATAAATAACATCTCCTTACAGAAATCATAACACCATATCAACAATTATACATTTTTTTAATCCATTTAGCGCTAGTCTTAGTTTATTGTGACGCTTCTACCATCCAAGACCCTGTCAATGAAGGGTTACTACAGAAATAATAATGTATTAAAATGAATTTAAATTGCAGCTGGAACACAATTCATTCACCAGCACTGTGGTGTAATATCAGTATAGTATTAAAATAGTTTTCCATTCATGAATTTAGTCATTTTTACAGGACTTTCTATAAATTCCTCATTAGACTATCTTGACGAGTTGTGACGTCTTTTAGTGCCTCAAGTGTGTTGCATTTTTTTCAGAATGCTACATCCTAGCCTTGCTCCCTACTACACTCATTTGTGTTTTTATTTAACCTTGCTCCACCATTCGGTCCGTAGACAGTAAACCTGAGCTTCAACATTCTCCTGGCAGTTCTCCATGGAATCTTGGACGTTTTTCAATTAAACCCTCCTTCTTATCTGCCGTCTTATGATTTCCTTTCCTTGAAGCTACCCTTAAGAGAGCAGCGTATGGATACTTTTACAATCTGGAAAGTTGCAATGAGAAATGGATCTGCAGTATGGATCTGTTTTCATTGCTCTGCCTGGACTTCACTTCAGGTCTGCAGAATGTTCCTCTTAATGGCACTTCAACTGCTGGCTCGGAATGAGTCACCCTGGACGGCACACTTGTCTTCTAAACATGCCCAAATCACTCCTGTCCGCTCATGTCTCTGCCGTCTTTTGATATCCCGTTGCCACACTTCATCAGGTACGAGGCCATAATGTAAACTCGACCTCTTTTTGGATGGCTAATGTTTTAGAGAATGTAACTTTTCAGACCTGATGTAATGGAAGGTCTGCTGTTCATTGGTTTTTGTCCGGATGACATTTTAGTGTGGAGTGAAAACAAACCATTTCAGAAATTTTGTAACTATAACCCTGTAAGTGCGCCGCTCTTGCATAAAGTGCATGGAACGAGCGTGTCCAAGCTTTCTCACTCTGTCTCAGATCGTTGAAATAAAAATGTGTCTCTGTGGCAAATTTATTAAATTCGTTCTTCGATACATCAGAGGTGTGAACAGCCGTTGGCAGCGGCACCGGAGCAGATGTAAGTTTTGTTGTTGCAAAAACAACAGAAAGCACACAGGGGCGTGATAATATCTCTTCCAGTACTCGAAGGTCTTCAAGGGAGCCTTGACTCGGGCCAAAATATTCGCAGACCGCACGGTTTGATTTCAAAGCAGTTTAATCATCTCAGCAAGGTCAAACCCGGGGTGTCTGCCGTCGAAATTTAAAGGAAACTGAATGCAAATGTCGACCATCCAAGAAACAAAAAATGCTTTTCTGGATTGTCTTGGATTGATCAGTTGATTTTATAGTTTTGTAGACGATAGCCAGTGAAAAGAACAAGGCTTTCTTCCTATTCAGACATTTGTGACTTTAGTAATCCTGTATAAGGTTCTATCTGGGTGAAGAGCTGTTCTGAGATCAAAGTTTTCAGCTAGTAAAACTTTAAAACCCTTTAAACAATAATATTTAGAGTTCAAGAAGGTCTAGACTTGCTTCAAATTTACATTTAGGCATTTAGACAGTGGATTTTTGTGTAACAGCGCCCAACCCTACCACCTTATTATTCTGTAAAATCAAATACTGTTTTGTTTTAAAAAGGAAAAAAAAAATCTGGCAATTAAACTAATAAATTCTAAGACACTGAGCAGAGAAAATCTATCTGCCAATTAATAACACATTATGATCATAAATGCTTTATGGTAAGTTTTTTTTTTTTTTTTTTCATTGTATCCTCTAAAATCTAAAATACAAGAAATTTCAGGTAAAAAAAAACAGAATATGTCCTAAACAAGCTATGTTACCTTGAAATTTCATTATAAAAATATAAGTATAAAAAGTTTATTAAGCACATAGCGTGTAGCTATCTAACTCCGTATCAATAATATTTCATGCTAACGAAATATTAGCTTTCTGCTGCAATGAAGACTTTCTGAAAATATCTGCCTGAACATTTAGAAATTGTAAAACAAGCGGGTACTGAAAACTTGTATCGTTTTTTTCATGTATTTATTATTATTATTATTATTATTATTATTATTAATTTCATAGATCATTTACAGCTAAAAAGGTCGCTTTCTTCTCCATCTCACTGTACTGAGGCTTCAACTCCGTTCTTTTCTTTTCAGAACGTAAATACTGTAGAACGTGGATCTCGATTGGCCAAGACCATATAGGTTGTGTTCATGCAACATTCATCCTGGATGATGATTGGCTGGCTGATAGAACTTTATAAAACCAGGTTTATCTGTGGGTTTGGGGATGGAAGGTTGTTTTTTTTGTTTTTTTCAATATCACACCAAACTGGAGAACTAAAAAAAATGAAGTTTAGGTGGTAAACTCATTTTCAACCAAAATACCAGAACCTTATACTCCTGAGATCATGATTTCTCTTTCATTCGTTGAGCTGTTTTTGACTGATTTTATACTATTTTTCAGGAAACAAACAATACATCCAACCCACCAAAGCTGCCTTCAACATCCCTCATCTATTCCAAATGAGCAGGTTGTTCTCCAAATTGCTAGGTTCACTTTTCACCTATGTTATTCTCTCAGGCTTATGTTGGCCTCTGACACGGGGCATTAACTTCAAATTTGCCCAGCTCTATGATATCCGTTTACGTAGGTATGCGATATAACTTTGAAGATGGTACGGAATGAAAATATACCATCTTCCTAAATGTGTTTGCTCAAGCGACCACAGACAGAGTTTGCGAATAGTTTCTCGGAAAACGTCCCCTAGTTCGGAGTTCTGGATATCCTCCGGTGCACGGTGGCACTGAGGGGGCAGACAGGACACCCACATGACCCCCAAGCAGGAACGTGGAACTATTATTTTCATCCCTTTCCTCATTTGTTTCTGGCTTCTCATTGTACTGTTAAAGCCATTTGCTGTGAAAAAGCAATTCAACTATTTCATGCATGATTACGACGACAGATACTTGTGGAATTCCACTTAGCATCGACACACTGCTGATGCACGCTTTCCTGAAAGGTCATTACAGTTCTGCGCATGTCTCAGACCGCTAGACTCAAATGTGTCCTGAACGGGTATCAGACAGATCTTTTATCCCTGCCACGCTAGTCTGGCTTTTCCTCCAGAGAGCAGCTCAGACTCAGAGCAGAGCCATCAGCTGAAATCAATACAGTGTTATCCCATTCGGTCTGCACTCACACCCCAGTAATGGAAACTTCAGATGCCTGCACACTTGAAGAGCCAGTACATCAGAAAATCGGGTGGTTCTTGGTGATTTTGACCATCAAAAAGCAGTTACAAGTCAGAGCTGCTTTGGAGTAATTTCTCAACCTTTAATGCAGGCATGTTTATACAGAACCATGAGTATGATGAAACTGTGTTTTTAAAGAGGCTCATGTTTATGAAAGCTTTTTCAGCACTAATAATTACACTAATGAGAGGTTTTCTATACTGTATGTGTGTATCCTTGTCCAACAGGGCCCAGTGGTGTTGGTTTAACAGAGTTGAAAAGAAAACTTCTGCTCTCAGATCCTGAGCACTTTGGTGTCGCTGTACCACGTGAGTTTACCTCTTTTACAGTCTATATATCTTCGCATATCATTTCACAGCATATGTAAATGTCTTTTAATGCTCTTCCAACATGTAAGGTGACTTCCCAAAATGTGATTAGCCCACCACCATTTCTTAAAATCTTTAACGTTTTCTGTCCTGTACATGGACACCAACTTAATGATGGGGATGTGAAAGACGCATTTGCTTTTGTTAGCGATTACTGACCAGCCTCCACCTACATGAAGGAAAATCTCAGTCTGCACCAAACCACTACCACAGCTGGGCTTGTATCACCACCCCTTAAGGTAGAATTAAGACATGCACCAAGACTCTTCTCTGCACTGGTACCAAGGTTGGCAGGAAGAACTTCCAAACATCTACCTGTCTGGATCAAACGGCTGTCCTCCAAAGAAGACTCAACACCCTTCTCTTTACTGTTTTTGTTGTTCAAACTCATTGTACCATACCATTTCCTCTCTAACTCGACCGTATTCTTAGACCCTGACCTATTTGCACTCGCCTACTGAGGATATGCTTGGATGAAGATTAAAAAGCACTTCTGTAAGTCACTCTGGATAAGAGCGTCTGCCAAATGCCGTAAATGTCCTCATCACTCTTGGAGGAGAACACACAATCGCTAAGCAAGGCTTGGACGTTAAGTAAAATATGTGAAATACAGGGACCTCCTCTTCATCTGGTGTCCTTGACCATTGAGAATGGAGGCCGTCCTGTTCGCCGTTACACACGGCACAGCAGAGCACGGATGAGAATCAAACCTTTATCAAGCCAAGCAGATTGCTTTAGGGGCCCCAGGCACTACACGGACTTCCATCCTCCATCCGCAAATCAAGTGTTTCTCTAAACCTCATTCTGTTGTAAATGTTACAAATGAAGTGTATATAAATCTGAGGGTTTTTTCCTCCATAAGTCAATCCACACTGAGGAATCATAAGCCTGGATGGTTTGCGTGTAGGGAAAAGCAGGCTCTGCTTTTCATGTCTGACACACAGCGAGAGTGAGAGAGAGAGAGAGAGAGAGAGAGAGAGAGAGAGAGAGAGAGAGAGAG
>JAOTRR010000024.1:2848848-2861975 GCA_028570945.1 Gogo arcuatus
AGGCAATTTAGTGAAATCTCCGCAGTTGTGGTCTTGACCGGTCTTGAAATAAAATACAGAGTCCTCTATGTCTGAGACCGAGACAAGACGAGTAAAATATGGTCGATTCCAAGATGAGACCGAGATCTTCAAAAAGTGGTCTTGAGACCGGTCTCGAGTGCTACAACACTACTGTCCTGTCTAGTCTCTTACCTAATGTGTGCACCTGTTCTGAGCACCGAGTTCCTCTGTTGATTAGTTTCTGTTTATATACCGTCATGTTCGTGAAGCCTCTGTCAATATAAGTGAATGTTATCATCCTTGCTCTTTGATTCTATGCCTCCTGGGGTTGTTTGTGTTTGTGTCTGTGTTTTCAATTTATAGATTATCTTTGTGTTACTTCCTGCTTGGATTATGCTATGGATTATGACAATGCTTTCTTTTTTGGATTAACCCTAATAAAAACCTGATACGCCGAGTTTACGCACTTGCGTCTTGCTTTTAATCCCAGAACCTTATATCCGTGAGCTACGAGTGTATGTAGCTAGCTGTAGCTACTAGCGTTCAAAGAGAAACGGGGAAAAATGCATGATTCTGATTGGTCGATCCTGTTTCTCATCCAGAGCAACTAGTAGCCGATTAAATGAACTCAGAGATGCATTCATTTGATGTGGGGAAATTAAATAAGGAGGAATCGTAATGGTGACTTTGTTGACCTTTTAAGAACATAATTACTGTAGCATGACAAAACAATGTTATTTGGCACACACTGTAGATAATCATCTGCACCGTATGCGCGTTATGTTACCCACCTAGAAATAAGCATTTGGAACTGTCCTAAAATGGGTTCAACCCTGAAATTCCCTCTGCCCAGAATTCCAATGGTAACAGCTAGCATCAGACCCAAAAGAAGATGTTTTGTCTGTACACTTTAAAACACTTATACAACACTAAACAATAGCAAGTCATCTTCTTTTCCTGCAGGAATATGATGGAAAAATTGCACCCACTGTAAGAATGATTCATGCACCGTGAAATGTGTTTTGTGTGCATGGCTGAATTTAAAGCAGTTATCCGTTCACTCTATTTCAAATTCGGATAATCCATGGGTTCCAGAGCGATGAATTGGCTTGTTTTCTGTGCTAAACTGACAATCTTATGGAAAACATTGCATTATCATGCTTTACCTTCCTCTTGAGTCTTGTACTGGAAGTTTTGGCACCCTCCTTCCAAAGATGGCCCAGACAGGTGGCTCCAATTTAAAGTGTAACATTTCAGATTAGATAAAGCCGCACAGTGCCAAAATGTCTGGAAGCATGATCTCCTGGAAATACACTACAACCTACTTCAAACAGTCGTGCTACTCGCTATGGAGGAAGCCGGAGCGCTATTATCTCAAACGTGAAACCAGAATATGAGATGAGAGGAGTAAGATGTGGCAGCTCGATGACGGTTTGGGCCGGTTCCCAGTTTCCCCTCGCCGCGTACATGCACGTTTAGATCAGACCGAGAGCTTTACCACTCTCGCGTGCCACATTTACGTGCAAACGGATGAGTGCGGCAAACTGACCACAGTCAATCTGGCTGCAGTTCATATGACATGCGAGTGTTTCTGTTCCAGTTTCCACACTTTAACAGAGATCCGTCAGTCAAAGGTGATGACGGATTGGTGCCGAGCTCAGGATTACGTGTAAACTTCCTAAAGCTCTGGATATTCTTGTGTCAACATGGTGTCACGAGTACAACGCTGTAAGGACTGGCACATGCATGTTAGGAGAAGTTAAAATTATAGTCCTTGATTTTGGTCAAAGGTAGGTTTTGAAACTCAAATCCTGAACCAATCCAGACTCTTAGAGAACATTTGAAAGCGAGTGCAAGAAGTTGGGCTTTCTGAATTGACGGACAACATGGTTGACTTTCAAGTGGGCACACCTTGTCTGGATTGGTTAGGTGTTCATGATTTCGCTCCTCTGGGCAGATATTTAATTAAAAACTGTAAAAATGTGTGCAACAAAAAAGCGTTCTGTCTTTAAAGATGTAGACTTCGTCTTTAAGGGTAAGACAAGGGGTGGGGTTAGCATGGTCGTAGCATTTCTTTATTTTATTCATATTAAAGCCAGTAAAGCTAGTTTTGCTTGCTTAAATTCCTATACATTTTTGTAATTTCCTCTCTGAGTACTGATAAACACTGATTTCATGTTTTGTTTTGAGTTCACGTCATGTGCTTTTGTTGACATCACCAGGGCTACATCCAGCCCCGACAAAACGTAGTAAAACATTTATTACCTCTGGCAACTTTGTTGGAGGAGGTTATGTTTTCGCCTCCGTTTGTGTTTCTTTGTCTGTTCCCAATGTAACTCAAAAAGCAGTGAACAGATTTTGATGAAATTTTGAGGAAAGGTGAGCCATGGGCCAACGAACATATGATTAGATTTTGATGCAATTCTGAATATGTGGCTTGGCGGAGGTATGCACTCTACCGAGTGACCTTCTAGTTTAAACAGAAACGTTCTCGGAGTTCTTTTTGAAGCCTGTATCTTATTCTATTAAAAAAAAAACTTTACTATATAACACTTATAAATATGTCTTCTAATGTCTTCAGTTGTTGCACACACCAAGCTGCAATGGACGCATTTGTAGAGGATGTTAATAGGACCCATTGTGCGCACTGCCTTTTTAATACAGCAGGGTTTATATACACGTCGCTGCTGATTGGGCATCACCTCTGACACACCCACCAAACGAGAAAACGTACACAACGTTTCACACTGTTTTGAGGAAACGTGTCGTCCAACCCGGAAACCGTAACAAAACGGTGCACACTGTTTTTAGATTAAACATCCCGCATGTGCTTTTGTTTCTGTTCTAGTCCTGTCTCCGCCCTGTCCTGTCATTGGTGTGTTTCCTGCTTGTGTCCAGGTCTTCTGTGTTAAACCTTTGATTAGTTTATCTTTATAATCCCAGTTGTGTCTTGGTCGCATTGCAAAATTGTGCTGAACAACTTGTTTTTTGTTTTCTGGTTCTTACCTCGCCTCTGGTTCTCATGTTCTGAATATTCCTTTAGTGTTGTCTGCCTGTTCCTTGACCCATGGTATGGACTTACGTTATGGAATAATGATACTTGGATTTCCCAAAAGGTTTTGTGTTTTGGGCAGATTTGTTAGCACTTTGGCATGTTCATGTACGTAGCTAGGCACTACATTTCCCATGTTTGTGAGAAGAGATCAGGGCGGAAAGCTTCCCAAAATTCTCAAATCCCATGGCTGCCAGACCAACAGGTCCATGTTTGATTCCTGCTCCAAATTGCCCATGGACAGGTTTATAGAGTATGGAGGACACAGTGGGAACTACTACGGCACCAGCCTGGATTCGGTCCGCAAGGTTCTAGCGGAGAGCAAGGTGTGCTTGCTGGATGTGGAGCCCCATGTGAGTGGTAGAACCTCGGTGTGTGTGTGTGTGTGTGTGTGTGTGTGTGTGTGTCTTAAATGGATCAACAGTTCATGTGGGAAGAGAAGCCCTGTATTATTCCATAACTGCTTATTAAAGAGTTGGTACAAACATGCTGATCATGACAAGTCACACACACACACACACACACACACACAGAGAGAGAAAGAGAGAGAGAGAGAGAGAGGTCTATATTACATGTCATGTTTGTTGACTTTGGAGCTGAAGCCAAGGGCAGGAATTATGTCATTCTGGTCGGGGAGCTTCTGTCAGCCCCTCTCCAGTTGGTACATTTCCTCTGGTGTGATTATTTTTCATCAGCTTGTAACATTTATAGCAACATTCTCACTATATTAATGAACACACACCACAGGCATCATATATGAAATTATGGCATAAGCCTCACACAGCATCATCCTGCACTGCCTTGGTCAAATGTTCCATGAAGTTTTTCTCCTCTTCATGGCTTTGTTATTTTGTATCTGGTGCAATAAGGAGAAATGAAATTGTGGTATTAGGAAATGAAACGGCATGATGGCTGACGAGGGAAGCAGGCACCGAATTCGGCACGGTGCGGGCCGAATGGAAACAAAAGCAGAGCTCTCGTCAGCATGGTGGATGCCAATTTAATGATTTAATGACTAATGTAGCAAACGTCTCCTAATACGCTAACCAAACTGTTTTCTCATCTTGTCTGAAGGCTGTAAAGTTGTTGTACACAACAGAATTCAAACCGTATGTTACGTTCGTCAAGCCTCCAGCGATAGAACAGCTGAGGCTCAGCCGGAGAAAAGCGAAAATCCTGGCCAGCTGTGATGAACCAATGCCAACGAGGATGTTTATGGTAAGGCCAGATCAACAAGTAATGCTTTAGACATGTTAAACTAGGAAGGAATGTGTCTTTGTTTTGTGTAATTACAGCTGAATTGATTTCCTAACAGAAACACCAGAGTCTGTGTAACCATTTAGAGACACTTTCACCATATCACACATTCAAACACCAGGGATGGATTATTGACCAGGCTTTTTGGACAGGTGTCCACCTAGGGGGCTGTCCATGAGCACAGAATTGAAGTACTAGTATTACTCCAGTACACTGTCGCATATAAAACAGGAGCCAATGAATGTATGCATTGGTGTGTGGGTCTGAATTTGTAGTTAATGAAATGTCAGTTAGGTCCTAATTGTTTTTAACTGGAGCTACAGTAGATAAGCGGAAAAGAAAAAGGAAAGAGAAGATACAATTTCGCAAATTAGTTGGATTAAAAATGATGGAGCATCCACTGTACAAGTCACCATGTACATTTTTATTTTTATTTTTATTATACGTAGAAATGATAACTTATTAGAACGAGTGCATTAATATAAACCTGTGATTTGTCTTGCAGCTGAAACTACTCTCAGAGCTGCTATTATGAAAAAAATCAACAGCTTCTGATCAGATATGGATATCTGACAATGAATAGATGAGTTAAAGATTAGATTGTTTGTTTGAAGAAGCCTGTGCTCATCCCCCCCCACCCCCTATAATCTGCAAGCTCCACATTTCCACCACATGATAGAATTTAACGTTACCATGTTTAAATAGTCGTGTACCCACCAAACTTGGACTGTCTCTCAACCCTTTTTTGGAGCCTCGCTGACTTTTCATGGCAAAAGTCTCCTTTAAAACCACTCCACGGTGGGCTGCAGGTTGTTCTCGAAGAACAACGAAACAGGTTCTCCTGCCCTCTGCGCTGGCTTTTTGGTGGGTACCAGGATGGGAGTTGGGGGCTCTGGATGGAGAGTAACCCCAATGAGAGCCATATGGATCATTCTGTGATCACTCACGCTAGAGCACCTAAAACCACCCCAGAGTCTTATTAAAACCCTTTTAATGTTCTGGTCAACCATTTGGTAGAGCACATTTGAGTCCCTATATCTTATTGCTTTTTTTCTTGGTGTGGCTATTAAAGGGTTAAGGTCATCCCACACACCTGGATGTTGTGTTATACATACTGTGTCACTCATATTTCCAGATTAACCTGCGTGAAGTCCATGATTTAACAAAAACCATTGGACTTTGTTCATGATCTAACTCTAGATTTCTCTTTGTTTTTACTGTCTCCTAACTGATCCACTCCATTCCAATACGACTCATGATGTTTCAACTACGAAATGAAATACCTTTATGAGAGGTATTTGGACACTATCTGGACACATTTATGAGAAAGATGAGTCTTACCGTAGCGTGTGCAGTTTTGGGAATCCATAAATCGTCATTTTCCGTTTTAAACATGGTGGACACTCTCATTGTTGGACCTAGTAGTAGTAGTAGTAGTAGTAGTAGTAGTAGTAGTCTCTTTAACCTGATCCATATTAGCTGCATTAAACTGCACAATTCCTAAGCTGATTCTGTACAGCTGTGAAAGTCATCTCTCCAACATTTTACAGGAGGCGGACTTTGAGGATATGATTAACACTGCGCAGGACATGGAGGACAAATACAGCTACTTATTCGAGAAGATCATCATCAACGATGATCTGGCCATGGCGTTCACTGAGATAAGAGCTGAACTGAAGAAGCTTGAAAAGGAAAGCAACTGGATCCCCAAAATATGGGCTTAAAAACAGTACATAAACTGTCATAACCTGTTGTGGTAAAAGAATATTAGATTAGTAACATTAGTTAGTAATTTGAAAAGATGTTTAATAAAATTATAGATAAATTGGTAAATCATAAAAAAAGAAACAAACTCGATCTCAAAATGGCTTAAACTGTGTAGTTACAGGAAAATAATCAATCAACAACCTGATGGTGTCAGGAGGCGGAGTCACTTATCATTATCAATAAGTTAATTATTTTCCTACAAGATCACTCCATGAAGTGTTTTATTCCTTTTATACCACAGCACTTTGCCAGTGATTAAAAATAATTTTTATTTATTAAAAAACAGCATATACTTTTTATCCATTTATAGTTGCAGTTACTGTTGTTGTGGAATGTCCTGAAGAGTTTCCTGTGTCTTACAGCTTTGTAACATCTGACTGTTACAAAGCATTGACCCTGGAGACTCTTTCGATTAATGTTCCAAAAAAAAAAAAACCTTCACTATTTCAATAACTTTTTTTTATTTTTATTTTTTTAAATCCGTTTATGTGGGCCGGTCACCCTACAAGTCCCTATGAATGAGCCGTTACTATAGAAACAATAACATGTTAGAACGGGCTCATTAATATAAACCTGTGGATTATAGCTACACTAATGTCAAAGCTGCTGTTATAGAAAATGAATCAACTTTCTGGCCAAACAAAATAAAAAATTCAACAGCATGGTGGTATAAGCTGTTCCTTATAAGTCTTAAGAGTTCATATCTTACTATATTAAATATGGCAAGCTTATAGAGGATGAATGCAGCAGCTAATTCTAATCTAATCATGAGTAACAATCTAGCCTTATAGATGAACTGCTGGAGCTCGCAAAGGAAATCAACCAGATTCCAAAAAACATGAGCTTGATTTTAAAGAATGTGGAATTCATGTCATGTGAACTGATGGCCTAAACTGTGTAATTGCTTGTTTTTATCATATTTTGACAAATACAGAAACAATGTTGTAATTGAAATATAATAAACTTTCCAATCTGGTTCTTTTGTTTGTTATTATCCGTTACATCGTTGTTGCATTACTGTTGCACTGGAAAGCAAGCATTCATAATGATTTCATGTCTCGATACAGTTCTTGAATGTAAATGCACTACTCCTGCCACTTTTTTTGTGTATTGCCATAGCTCATGTTTGGACATTAATTGCAAGCAGACCTGGACTCTCCATAACAAGATGTGTTCTCAATTTGGATTAAGTGGGGTAGACCAAGGCCACGATCATCGCTCTTAACTCGTGACTACAGGATTGAACTCTGGATGAAGCCCTCTGAAACACGTCCAGGTAGCTTCAGCGTACGTGCACCAGACATTTCCATTGAAGCACAAACACGTTTCCAATTCGCTTCTGATGCTGACCATGGCCGGAGCCTTACGATGATTTACATGCGTCTCAGTCTTTTGCGTAACATTGACTCAATGTTTAGAGTTGGAGTAATTGATGGAGAAATTGATCCATTACTCCAAAGCACAAAAGCACCTCATGTTATATTGCCATTTGTTTTGTGCATTTGTATGGAAAGACAAAAGGGTCAATAGTTCTTGAAATCTTTTCGTTTTTTTTCCAGAAGAGTTTGATTTGGTAGGGGTGAGCTGAAACAAAATGGCTGAATTAGGAGCCAGTGGGACTTCTATGAGCCAGAAGAGGAAGTGCTTAGTATATTAAAGTAGAATTAAAGAGCGACTGGGGAGTTAGTTGGGTCACTTTGGCTGGATGCCTGGGTGGGACAACGAAGAGGAAAGCCCACTTATACCTGATTTTTTACCTTCGAGCTAGGCCAGAATGAAAGGAAAGTCCAAAATATGCAGTATGTATTGAATTAACAGACTTTCCTTGTAACTTAGGGTCTCTGATGAAAAAAATGTATAGTTTTTTGTATATTTTTTAAATAATATATCCTTGAAGTTTGATTACAAATCGTATATATTTGACAGTCAGACATTTTAGTTTTTGAGGAATATGTTGGTAGAAACCAGGAAATGTCGACACACTTCTTGAATTGGACTTTCACTGGTATTTTAGCAATGTATAGTTATTCCTCCAAGTTTAATGTTCTAAGTACAATGCTTTATATATTAAAGAATCCCATTTAGGACCCTTATCCTTATATAAAATAAAGAAAAAGGTATAACCAGGTCAATTGGTGGACCAAAAGACTCTAGTTTTTAAACATAAACCGTTGTGGCTTCTGTAGCAGATTCCCTGTTGCAGCCAAACTAGCTAGCTACAGGGCTAGAGACATGATGTCAGAAAGCCAAGAGTTTTCACAGACTTGAATAGATTTTTCATTTGATTTAATCTCTCTTGTCTGATCATCAAATTTGAGACATGGCTTGTTCAAGAAAGCGTATCGTCCGTAGATCGCTAGTTCAAATCCTGACGAGGCTACACCCATCCATGGCTGGGATCTGAGTGGGAGGGATGACGTACACATTGTCCCCTGTCAATCACAATGGCACTAGCCAATCGTGGGAGTTTGTGTGTAACTCGTGTATGAGGAAGGAGGTAGATAGCACTTTCCTCCGTGTGTATTATGCTGCTCTTTGACGCAACAGTTTAAAAAGAGGAATGTGGAGGAAGCACGTGTTGGTCTTCACCCTCCCTGGCTGGTAGCTCTCGTATAACAGGGGGCTGGAGTTTGCGAAGTCTGAATTAGGGAGAAAATGAGGGGGTATGCATTTATTTTCCCCATGTCAAATCCATGTCTCATTGGTCTGTTGTGCTAGAAATTTATGAGCAAAATATACAGTATTTATGTATTTATAGTCATGAGCTATTCACTAATGGTTAAACTTTACAAGGTAAATGTTATCACCATTCAGTCATGCTAGTGGCTTAGCTTGAGCATTATAAGCAAGGAGTTTAATGTAATTGGACCTAATTCAACTAATTGACTATAAGAAGCACAGTTCCTCCACTTTACTTTCTTTTTTCCTCTTTCACCTAATATTTTTGACTTTTACTTCCTACATTTCAAAAGGAAAATCTCTTCTACACTTTCTACACACTTTCAAACATCACAGCATTACTCTAGAATCATAAGGCACCAATTTATCAACATAATCTCTCTGCTGCTACATACACTGTATTTATCCGTGTAAGCTAGCTGTTAGCATTCAAATAGAGTTGTTATCCTGCAAGCTAACATGAGAGATTAGAAATGAAGCCATTGTAAGGAAGAATTAGCTCATGAAATCAGTCCGATTTGCAATTGAGAGAGATGTCTTTTACTCTTATACTCGAAGTAAAGTTAAAAGTTTACACTTCTCTACTTTGTAAAATTTGATGCTGTACTTCAAACGTTTACCAGAAGACTTATTCAGGTGTATAATTGCACTTTTACTCGCCATCACCGTCAGTCAATGCAGTGTTATATAGCCTCTGGTAATTGATTTACAGGCCTTCAGTGCAGGAGAAAGACGTGAGGCCGAGTGGAAGGTCTGGAGAGCGAGATGCTTTAGATACTGCACGCGTCTGGTTTTGTGAGAAGAATTGGCGGATGGCATGGAGCTCGAGGTTTGTGGCTTTACAAGAGGTCAGGTTCCTTTACAGGCTGATGTCATCCCTATTAAAAGACAGTCTGACCAGCCAGGCAGGAGCGTGTTGAATCGTCCACACACGTTATGTAAAATAAAATAAAATAAAATACGGGCAGCACTGGTTGAACTGTAGTCCCTGCGTGTGTTTGTGTTACCTCAATAGCTATTCCAGTCATTGTACTGAGCAGTGACTGGTGTATATTCTTTGTTTCATTCTAATCATGACGTGGGTTTGTTGTCTTGTAGTTAAACAAATTGCATCAGTTTCCTAAAGTCTCCCTGCGCTTGAGCCAATGCAAAGAAACAATCTTCCATTTTAATGAGAGTGGAACAGGAGCGCTATTATCAGCCCACCAGGTAAAAAAGAGCGATCCCAGCACTCTATTTACACTGCCTAATTACTAATGGATAAGGTCATTTGATGTGAATTCATGCGAGCTGAGCCAAATATAACACTTTAAAGAGGCTGATGCAGTGTGACGAATGGTGCCTGATTTCTAAAAGTATTTAGCTCAGTCACAGCTTACACCCGTGCAGCAGTGACAGTGATTGGTTGAGCTGTTTTCCGCACACCAGTCATTGATCACGCTACTGGAATTGCAAATGCAAACCATTTTCAGATGTGCTAAATATTTTTTTAAAATAGTTCTGGCCCTGAGATTGAGTGGATGAAATGGGTTTCAGTGGGCCGCACTTTCTGTTGGACAGCATGGCCTGTGCGTGCGTGCGCGTGTGTGTGTGTGTGTGTGTGTGTGTGTTGCTGCCAATACCATGCAACGTTCCTGGACCAAGTTCTTCCAGAACGTTCTCTCAAAGAAAGGAGTTGAGCTGCTGAACAAGTGTTTAATTATTCAGAAAGTTGGTGGGGTTCTTTTTTTTTTTTCTATGAAAATATTTATTGACTGTAGATAAAAAGTTGCTCACTTGAGAATAGCAGCACATTTAATAATCTTTTTAAAAAAGCATGAAGTTAAATTTCATTTAAATTTAGCTCACAAATAAATTAAATGCACAAGCGTAACATGGCTGGATTTCAAACCAACAGTGGATATAAAAAGTCTACACACTCCAGTTAAAATTGCAGGTTTTTGTAATTTAAAAAAAAAAGAAACCAAAATAAATCATGTGAGGATTTTTTTTTTTTTTTTTTTTGCACCTTTAATGTGATATAGCAACTTACACAATTCAGCTGAAAACCAAATAGAAATGTTTTAGGGAGGGAAGACATTACAATAACCTGGTTGCACAAGTATGTACACCCCCTAACACATTTTACTTGTAATACAGCATTCAGTCTTTTGAAGTAAAATTCTACCAACTTAGCACATCTTGATTTGGCAATTTTAATCCACTCTTCCTTTACATAAAATGCTCTAGCTCTATCAGATTGCAAGAGGATCTCCTGTGTACAGCCTTTTTCAAGTCATTCCACAGGTTTTCAATAGGATTTAGACTTAGACCGTTCCAAAACATCGATCATCTTCTTCTGAAGTCGTTCCTTTGTACTTGGATTTGTGCTTTGATTCGTTATCGTGCTGGAAGGTGAAATATTTCTTCATCTTCATCTGCAGGCCTGCAGGTTTGTGCCAAAATAAATCCATGATTCCATCTATCTTGACTAGAGCCCCAGTCCCAGCTGAAGAGAATCAGAACTATAGCATGATGCTGCCACCACCATGCTTCACCGTTGGTCATGGTGTTCTTTGGGTGCTATGCTGTCTTGTTTTTGTGCCAAAAATAAAAAAAAATGTACAATTATGCCCAAAAAGCTCTACCTTCATCTCATCAGACTATAACACATTTTGCTGCATGGTTTGGGGTGATTTAGGCGGGCATAGATTCCGTCTTGCCACCCTACCCCATAGCCAAGACGTGAGGAATACAAGAGATTGTTGTCCCATGCAAGAAGTGACCACTACTTGCCAGATGTTCCTGTAGGTCTCTTGGCAGCCTCCCTGTTTGCTAATTCCAGTTTTGGAAGAACATCCTGTTTTTGTTCGTGTCACTGTTCTGCCCCATTTTCTCCACTTGTTCTCCACTTGTTCATGATGGCCTTCCCGGTGATCCATGATACATCTAATGTTTTGGAAATTACTTTGTACCCCTCTCCTGATGGATACCTTTCAACAATGAGATCCCATACATGCTTTGTAAGCTGTTTGGGGATCATGGCTTCAGCAGTCAGAAGAAACCAAGCAGATGTCGAGAAAATCGTACAGAAACAGCTGATCTTTATTTGGGGTTCGTCATAATCGTTTCATTGTTGACCGGTGTTTGAAAGTGAATTGGTTAATTCTGAGCACAGCCACATGCCGTATTATAAAAGGGTGTGCACATTAACGGAACCAGATTATTGTACTTTTTTTCTTTTTCTTTTTTTCATTTAAACCAAATCTAAAACGAATCACCATTTGTTCAATGAAAAGTAAAAGACCTCAAGTTTACAGAATATGACAGATTAAACAGATGCATACTTCCAGTTTTCATCATGTTATGTAGCAAAACGCACGCAATCAGACTGTTTTTATAAAGCTGATGAATCAACAGTGCAATGTTATAATGGCAAAAGGGGGAAAGTTTTGTCCTGGGAGCTGACATTTGAGTTCAAACATTTCAAGCAGCAGAAACAAGGTTCCTTTTGTACCAGCTAAGTGCTTTATTTAGCGTTTTTATAAACTCGTCCCACTTTGTGGTACTGTAGTGTTTGCCTCAACACGTAAACGGCTCGGTATTAGGCCCTCCTGGGATTGATTACATGTGGATTAGAACCAAACCCACTGGCCTTTTCAGAGCTTAGATATGTTCCGCACGTGTTCACATGTTCTGTCCAGCTAGCAAAAGAAAGGGCAGGTGCATTCTAGCTCTTTTTCTGATTGTGATGATTGTGTTGACTGCATTTATACAGAAAATAAATGGTTGAATTGAAAAAGAAAAGCAAGACAACAAGCTGAACAAGTGTATAATTATTCTGACAGCTGGACATTTTTGATTAAACACATTTGTGGAAGCTATGAATGAAAATAAGTCAGGCTCTCACATGCGCTTTGAAATGTGAGTCTGGATACTCTAAACACATTCAAAACCAATTAGACCAGATTCACAGGGTGGACCCTCCTCACAGGAGACATAAATAAAACCGATTGGCACAGAGTGGAAAAAATAAATAAAATAACCATACCATGCAACTGAGAGCAACAGTGTAATGAATATAACCATCACGCAAATCTGCATCATCCATCATCTTTCTAAATGATTCATTTGCTTTTATGGGAGAACATCCACCAAAATCTAACCAATGTTTTCTGTAATAGTCTCTGAGTCACAATTAGTAACACTGTACACCATCAAATCCCTAAAACACATGCAAGAGTTATCGGAAAATAATCAACAACAGGGTGATGTAATGAAGTGGAGCTACTGTTACTACCCTGAAGTTGATTATTTTCCTATATGTAATAAAGGCGTGCGCAGACTTGTCACTTATCTATGCCGACTCACATAAAATACTTTGTTTTGAAAT
>JAOTRR010000024.1:2879897-2890471 GCA_028570945.1 Gogo arcuatus
ACTGTATTTCCCTTAACTGTCAGTCTGTCCCCAGGAAGAGAATTTGGGACTTATCCGTGGACCCACACCCACACTAACTTCCAGACTTGATGCGAGTGGACACCTACAATGATGAGCGCGCTGGTGTTCAGTAACCTGGACGAGCGTCTGAGTTTTGAGGAGAGCGGGAAAGCCGTAGAGAGGAAGAGCCTGACTTATCTAGACGTGCTTAAAGGACAACATGCAGATTCCCTGACCAAGAGGATGGACGGAGCGCTGCAGCACCGGAGACAGAGGTACGAGCCGTGTGTTTTTAAGCATGAGTTTAAAGAAAATGGACAGTGGAGACTACTGAGCTAGTGAAATAAAATGATTGCAGTTTGTGCTGTAAAGTGTAAAGAGTGTGATCCAGTCTCACATGGAACAAACAGGAACAGCTATATACACACACACACGTAAAATGAGTATATGAATCTTCAGCTAGATTTGGACTGAATTTGAAGACAATCAGTGCACTTAGTTTGTGATTTGTGTTTCTGTCCATCAGGTGCCTCCATTTCAAATGCTTAGAAATGCTCTACTCGTACAAAATGGCTCTACTCTGTTATGCTGTTAAACCATGTAAACGTACCCAAAGCACTGACTGAGAGATCAGGAGTAGATGCTTTCATTAGTTAGTTGCTCTCGGTTTGTTGTTTTGTGAGTACAGGGTGTCATCAGTGTGAAGTGTGTGTGTGTGTGTGTGTGTGTGTGTGTAGAAGGACTGACCAGCTTTTACTCCACACTGACATCTGCTGCTTAAACAAACTTCCCATGAAAGTGCTTTAAATGAAGGGATTCAGATGAAGCCATTCATTAATTTGGGATTTCCTTGAATGTTAAATTTTTCCATGTTTCGCATAATTCAGGATCTAACTGTATCCTATAGGTCAAGTGTTTACAGTCAAATTTGTCTTTTGTAGTGTTGTGCATACAGGAGCACAGAGGATTCAGTTACTTGGACATTTTTGCGATTTGTGAACAAATCTGAAACATTTCTGCACACAGTTTTTGAAATCCTTTCTAAATATCGTTCAGATGCTTACAGTTTGGATGTTTCTGTATAGACCTTTTGATTTGTTCTGTAAATATACAGTATTTTGGACATTTTTAGATTTGAACAGAAGTTCTGATGAAGTTCAGGTCTTTTAAGTTAGTTGACAAGATCTAATTTAATCGGCACTTTAATTTGGCTACATCATGGTGAGAAGGATGTATTTTCATTTCAATACGGAGCCGTGAACAAGAAAAGTTTCTTTTTTCCAGGAAAGGTTTCTTCTTTAATGTGGCTATGAGATCACAAAATTACAACGCACACTATTAAATCTTTTGTGCTCTCCGTTTGCAGTGGATCTGCTATGGTTACTGCCCAGATTATGGACAGAGATTCTTAACATCATGGATATTCCTCTGCAAACGTGTTGTGTACATTCGTTTATAGACATTGAAGCTCCTTGCAGAATATTGCAATCAATTAACAACTCCATACTAATCAGTGAATTTACAACAGTAAAGCTGTGCACCTTTAATAACAGCGTTCAGAGCTTTATTACTAACGATATATACTGTGTTTTATATATATATATATATATATATATATATAAAAACAAGGACATGAAATATGTCTTTCTCCGTAATGCATCCTCATACCAAAGTACACTTTACTTTACTTAAAGAATCTTTATCCATAACAGAGACTTAAGAAATTAAAACTCTATCTGTGACTCTTGGAACTACACACATTTTTGTTCTATTAGTTTAACTGAAAAATATGTTTTACAATAAAGAACTGGGATTTTAAGTGGTTAAACTGAGATGTAATGATAGCAGAAGGTCAGCTTATCTATTAAATCAGGCGTTTCCTTCAAAGGAGAGCACAAATTATCCAAAACATGGGCACAATTTTAATAATCTGAGAACTCAAAATAGCAAATTGTGACCTCTATTTAGTATCGTGTGGCCTAATTAAACTAAATTGCAAACAAAATTTGAGAAAAAAAAGTCTTTTGTTGGTCTTTCCAAGGCTGTGCTATTTCAGTAATTCTCCAAATGTAGTGTATGCATTTCAGGACTCAAAGAAATCACCTCGTGATTAAATAATTATCCTTGGAAAAGCTTGGAAAACTAACCAGAACTTCTTGACTCAAGACGCACAAGTGAATACTTAGCTAGTGGAAACTAAGATCTCTCTCTCTCTCTCTCTCTCTGTTTTTCTTTTTCTGTGATGAGTGGAGGGAAGGTGCGGCACAAGCGTCAGGCTCTTCAGGACATGGCCAGGCCGCTCAAACAGTGGTTGTATAAACACAGGGACAACCCGTATCCCACCAAAACCGAGAAGATCCTGCTCGCCCTCGGCTCCCACATGACCCTGGTTCAGGTGAGCTCAGAGGAAGCGGACCCACAGGACACGTTATATACAGTATGAACGCAGTCGGTTTTAAGCGTCCAAAACATGAACAAGATCTTTCCTAAGACTGAGACACACAGTCTGTTAGAACATAAGAGGAATATCTGGTATGGTTTAATTACATGGTTGCTGTACATGATGTTCAGTGTGATCCTTCAGTGTAGTCTGGAAAAATTCCACTGTAAACTCTAATCATTCATTCGAATCATTATATAAGAAAGTGAAACTCTGTTCTGTTGCAGGTATCCAACTGGTTCGCTAATGCACGCCGCAGGCTGAAGAACACGGTACGGCAACCCGACCTGAGCTGGGCCCTACGCATCAAACTGTACAACAAATACGTTCAGGGCAACGCAGAGAGGCTCAGCATCAGCAGTGATGACTCGGCTTCTGAAGGTGAGAAAGAGAGAGTTTTACAGTCCTACAGCACCATTTACATCTATTTAGTTAGGCTTACGTGTCATAAAATGACCTAACAATGTCATAACAAATGACTTAACAATGTCATTTGGTGGACAGATCATCAGGGTGTTAGGTAGTAAGATCATCAGGGTATTAGGTAGCCTATGAGGTAAGTAAGAACGTGTTTCCCAGTCCCATATTTTGGTTGCCTGGAGTCTGACTAACCTAAAAGGTGGTAGCTAACATAATGCAATAATGTCGGTCGAGCTAGTTAGCTATAGTTAGCTAGTTAAATGCATTTAAGGGAAACGATGAATTTACGATGATGTAGCACAACGTGTTTATGCTTCCAACAAAAAGTCAGCAAGTCATTGCCTAACGTTTCAGCTATTATATATGACTATTATATATGACAATATAGTATCATATTCAGTCCTCATAGCATGTGTAAAAGATATTATTAAAGTCTTCCCATGTATAGCCAGGAGGTAGCATATGATGTGTGTAGTAGCAAAAGACTTTATTTTCCTTGGTTTCGTCGGTGATTCCACAAAACACTGTTTTTTCCTGGTTCTGAAAAGATTATCCGTCATCTGTTCACGCAAATTAATCCACCTAGTAAAAAAAATTTCTACCATCTACACATCTGCCAATGTGTGTAGTGCAGCAGGTTGTAGGATTTACAACAACTAGCTCATGAGACGCTATAGTTACAGCATTGATGTGCATTGCATCACTGTGAAGTGCATTAAGGTCGTAGCTACCTGTCGTAAAAAACGTATTGCGTAAAAGTCAATAAGGAGCACTGACTTGTTGAACAACTACGAATAAAAAAAACTAAGTAGAAAGGCACTCGGTAGAGTGCGTACCTCGGCCAAGCCACATATCAACATCAAAATCAAAAAACTTGAACCTAGAATAATACTAAAGCTGTCCACCAAATTTCATCAAAATCCGTTCACTAATTTTTGAGTTGCATTGGGAAAAGACAAAAAAATTCCTGGATCTGCATACATATCTGGATTTGCATCAAAATCTAATCAATTGTTCCTTGGCTCATGGCTCACCTTTCCTCAAAATTTCCTCAAAATCCGTCCACTCCTTTTTGAGTTATGTTGGGAACAGACAAACAAAGGGAGGAGAAAACATAACCTCCTCCAACAAACTTGGCGGAGGTGATAAATGAATAGCCTGGACACGAAATCTGCTTGTCCTGGAAGCCCTGGCTACTGATTTGTCCAATCATGAACACGGAAGATACAGTATGTCACATGCTTTTACAAGTGTCTCTAAGAGTTCCCACTGATAGACCCTTCAGAGTGTCATGTTATCATTACTGGAGAGAGCTATAACTCTCATAATAGCTGCCATTATATTTAACACAGTGACAATTTGCTGTTCATACAAGCCAAAGGAAATAAATAGGAGGCATAAGAAATTTTATTTTGTAGCCATGAAAATACTTGTTTCTGATTGGCTGGTAGATGTGCACCATTGATCAAAAACAAACACTTTATTAGACAACAGTTTAGAAAAAAGGTTAAATCCAGAACTCTTTGGTTTGTCCAGCTTGGTAAACCCATAAAGGTTCTATGTAGAACACTAGAATTGAGTGTTTTGCATTCAAACCAGGTTTCAAGAAAAACAATTACCCAAAGATCTACCCAAGATAGAGCAACATAATTCATCTCTATGGGAACAAAAGTGGAACAGTTCCGGTCTTATAAGTTCATAAGTAGGCGTGACACCTTGTGTCACAAACGGACCTCTTGATTGACTTGAACGGAGCGCTGGGATCGTTCTGGTCTGCAAAAAGGGGATTGGTCCGCCATCCTCCTTCCAAAAGTCAAACAAGGAAGTGGTCGTACATTTGCAGTTCTCGCTTGGCCTCAATCCTCTTTGTCTTTACCTTACAAGGGAGCTTTCAAGAACCCTATTTCCTATGTAGAAAAAAAATATGTATATAAAGATTAAAAAAAAGCCAAAGATTCCACTTCTGTATTTTTATTTTAACACCAAACAACCCTGAGATGTTCATTTATCCTGTATAATCTATTAGCTGTAATCTGATCAAGGACACTAATGGAAGAACATCATCTCTTCTTGTTCCAGATGGTGAGAACCCTCTCCAGATGCAGCCCAGCGAATCCGAGTCCAGCCAGCCCACACACAAGAGCGTGATTCAGGAGAGCCGAGGCCTCGATTACGTCTCTCCGCCAAAGTACAAGAGCAGTTTGCTGAACCGCTACCTCAACGACTCCCTCCGGCATGTCATGGCCTCCAACACTGACTCGCGCAAGAGGAACCACTCAGGCTCCTTCAGCTCCAACGAGTACGAAGACGAGCTGCTGTCACCCTCATCGTCTGAAACAGAGGCCAACTTCACCTACCGCACAGGTCAGAGCTCAAGTGGGGAAGTGTGAGGACACTTCCTATAAACTTTGACCTAGTTACAGAAGTTGAAAATGTTTTGTTCTTCAACATTAGTTGTTTTAAGAAGGTTCTTGCTCAGATGTTTAACTAACGGAGAAATTCAAGTTTACACAATTTTTCCCATACACAATGTAGTTGGTCATCCATCTTGCTTAAAGCCTTTTCCATAAAACATACGTAAATATACTGAACATAAGCAAAACTGTACGGTGTGCTGTTACAGGAAAACGTTGAGATTTTCGGTAAGATGTTTATCATTATCTATGGAAGGAGTCTCCAGTGTCAGCACTTTGTAACAGTAAACTTTAGGTTTTCCACCATGGGAAAGTCTTCAGGACAGAGACCTTTGCACTTTTCCAGATTCTCTGCACCATGACAAGGTGTCTTGTTAGGACTTTATGATATTAACATTAACAGAGGAAGAAGAAAAAAAAGCCAAATTGCTGTGGTATAGTAAGTGGAATAAAACACTTTGGGCCATACAATTACAGGAATCACACTGTGTTTTATTCCTTACTTAATTATCGACTGCTGCTGGAATATTTTACTCACATTAACAGCTGCAGTCTAAAACTGTACATATTTTGAAAATAACAATGAGCTGAAGTCCTACAGTGACTACCTCCAGGATGGCATGCTAATTCAGATGGCATTTGTGCCATCATTGGACTTTTTTTAGGATGGAAACTTCTATTACTCAGTGGTTCAGTGGTGTCGTAGCTTATAGGAACACCTGCTAACATCTTGGGACGGAGAACGTTTCTGTCAGGCCAGAGTCATAGGGCTTTAATTCATCGTTTGCATAATTTCCACCACAGCCCTTTTTTTTTTATCATGAATGTTCTATTGCTCTGTTGGTTTTGTCTCTTTGCCATTATGGAACAGTTCTGGACAATTAAGGAATGTTCTCCATTTTGGAACTTGTAATTTAAGAAAGTTGTTTGTGTGGCTTGCGTCCGAGCCAAACAAGGTATCCAACCGCAAAGCGTCGACACTTCACATTTTTCTAATGGGGCATAAGAGCAGCGGCGGTTATCTTCCTGATCTTATCACGTCTTACATGCAGAAATTCAGTTTTTAAGCTGGAGATCGGGTTAGTGAGGGACGTGGCATAGGCATGATGAGAATTCTTCCCCAAGGTCAGCTTTGGTCAGCTTTCTGAAAATAACCGAGACGTCTGTGGTCATGAGATTTACAGTGACAAAGCATAAATGGTTATTTGATGTAAATGGTTGCGTGTAAGGAGAGAAATTTGCCATTCAGGTCAAAAAAGGAGAATATGAGTGAGGCTGGAGCGTGAGTGAATTCACATTCACAATGTGTACATGTCTGCATTTTAATGCACAGCTCTGAAATCTCTCTTATTGCATATCCGAAACTCGGCCTGATTCCCGAGCAGGGCTTTCAGAAAAACTTGAAGTCCACTTGACGCTTTCCTGCTATGACATTTCTCTCTGTGCTCTGCCTTATTTCTTTCTTCAGCTATCCGAATCTATCAATTTTACAGCACCCGATTTCAGTACTTTTCCACATACTGCAGCATCCGTCGTGTGCCAAGACTGTTTTCAGTCAAACTGACAGGCCGCCCAGCGCAGCCCGAAAAAAGCCGAAAACAGAACAGAAAAATCCTATTATCCACCAGAAAGATCATATTAAACATATAGAACAAGCCGGAGAAAAAAAAAATCCTGCTAAACAGTTTAGCGTGTCTCTCTGGCAGTTGTGGAGAGCTGGCGCACGTCTGGACATTGCTGCTAAACCCGCTGCCATTTCATCACACAGCGACGCGAATGGAAACATTTCTCGTCAAACCAGAGTGGAATTATAGAGAAACATCAGAGGCTTAAAAAATTCATTTCACGCTGTTTCCTCCATGAGGATTCACCACTGTGGAGTGAGGAGTCGCACCACAGGGACATGGACAGCTTCTGCGTCTGCGGCATTTCAGCGTCTCTAGGCCTCATGTGTGGGCACGGTCTTTACATTATATACAGTTTTATACTTTTTTTTTTTGCATACAGGCAAAAGTTAGAATTTAGTTCCAATAATGATTTAACAAACCTGACAGGAGAGGCATCTGAATAATTTTAGCAAAGATTGGAGTTTGGAAGTGATACTCAGTCAAAATAAACATAAGATTTTTTTGGTTCTAGACACAACAGACAGGAAAGAAAAAACAACACACGTGTTGTTTAAATGCCTTCAGCTCTCAATACTGTGTATAACTTTCACAGAAAAATCATTGGCCAGAGCTTTTTTTGGGCCTCATGCAAACCAAGCACTGTAACCATAACAATGCTCTTACCAGTCCTAGCTATATTCAGCTAACTAACTAGTCTAGATCGCAGCATGGATAAATCAGTAGCCCAGACACCCAGGACAAGCAGATTCTGTATTTGGGCTATTAGATTAAACAATCAACAACAACAACAAAAAAAACCTCCTTGTTGACATTCGCAAAATAGTTTGGTGTGTAGCTACGCTTAAACTTGACGTGATTCATGGTGGTGCGAAACCTTGATGCGGTAACTACAGCGAGCAAAAGAACGAACACACACTTAGCTAATAGTCATAGCTAATCTCCTGCTATAAGGAACAGTTTTCATGTCATGAGAAAATAACTTAGTAGGTAAATAACTTTGTAATGCACTTCACTAGCTAACTATTATATCATAGCTACCATTTTTTTAGTCTAGTGAGTTTGGTTTCTAGGCAACTGGGCAGCACAATGCTGTAGCTTTTACTTCGCTCAAAATTAACGACAAATTTTTCATCCCTACGTTGTCCTCCATGATTATTTTTCTCGCTCCTCCCACAACTTACAACCTGATTGGTCGGAAGGTGAAAAAAAAGTGCTGGATGTCACTTGGTGCTTTTCTGAAACTTCGGAAGCTACGCTGTGATCAAGAAGAAGCAGCCAACGGCAGTAGTTTTAAAAGAGACAGCTTCAAGTGTGTGCTGGAGGTCGAGAAAAAACAGCCAACAGATTCTTTGGGGTTTTTTTTGGTATTTTGTAACAATTACAAAATACGTATATGACGTATACACTGAGTCTCATGTTTAGATACTGAGGAATACTGGACTGGAGGATATTGGATTATCATCAGCAGGAAGTTAATTAATTCCTGAGTAATTCCACACATTCAGGCAAAAAGCCGCTGCAATCCGAGGACCTGGATCTTCAATGGAAAGTTACTTCAGTCCAGATTCATAAAGTGCTGTGGTCAATATTTTTACACCATTACTGCAGGTTCGAAGCTGTATCTGGCTCCGATCTGTATGAGAATAATGAGAATAACAAAATGGGTTGAGGGTGAACTTACAAAGGTTCGACGTCCCACAGAGGCAACAGTAGGAGGCAATAAACCTTGACTCAGATGTTGATTTAAAGCAGCGGAGTGTGAAAACGTGGCACAGTCTACGTTTTGGTTATTCGCTATGTGTGCAATTTGTAAGGCATCTTTGTGTTTCAGTTGGAATTCCAGCAGGTCAGCTCGGTCACATGACGTCCATTAAATGTTTTTTTTTTTCCTGAACACAGCCTGACTTTGGCATCTGGGATCCGTCATTGATTACAACACCGCCTATTAAATATGATTACGAGAGTATGCGATTGATTACGGTTAAATTGAAAAGTAGACTTTCTTCAACCTCAGAGCTTCAATCAAGCCCGAGAGCCTGAAGAGAGACGTTCAGTAGCGCACAGGAATTAGGGTCAAATGATTTATTAATGCTTTAAAGTAGCTTTTGGCGCAGGTGCTGTTTTAAGAAATCCGAGCTGGAGATGTTACAGGCAAAGGCGAGTGAAAAAAAAAAATTGTGTACTAGAGGTCGCAGTCCAATTTTCCCTCTCACGTCTCCCTTGTGAGAGATTTTTTCCTCCCAGATCTGGCTGCTTTCAGCAGAATAATGAAGTAGTTCCACTATTACAAGATAAGCAGATACTTTACAAAAGGCCACATGAGCACTAGTCAAAAATGTTAAAAATGTGTCTGAGTGCAAAATAAATATCTGCAATATATAGCTCCAGTATCCCATACTAGAGATTCTCAGCTCCAGTCATGGAGGTCTTCTGTCCTGCAGAGTTTTAGGTTCTCCTTACCGGAAAAACACCTGATCCTAATGTTGGATGGTTTGAGAATTAGCTGGTTAGTGTGACCAGACCAGGAAAAACTATGAAACTCGAAAAAGATGCAACGTGTACAGTACATGTGTAGTGGTCTGGGGAAAACCAATCAGATGCCAGCATGGTTGAATTCTCAGAAACAGCTAAAAATGCTGAAAAATTTTTTTTTATCAAAAGGAAACATGAAAATGTTTGTTTGTTTTTATTGAGGCTACGTTCTAACCTGAAATAATCTAATCACACTTGCGTAAGGAGCCAGAGGGAACATGCTGGTAAAAACTGTTGGTCCTTTGCCGACGCCAAAGACATCCAGAACCTCGCTAGCTACCATACATGTGATTTCCTTGTGATCTGATGAAGCGAAACAGACATAACCCTAATCAATTCATTTTATAATCAGATAGTGACTGTGAAAATATCTGCAATGCTCTTACACCATCGTATCATCAAAACAGAGAAGAGCATGTTTAAATGACCTAGTAAAAAGATATCCATAAGACATTTAGCCAAAAAAAGAACTGACTGAATTAATCAGCGATTATTTCGATGAGACAGACTGATTTGGACGATGCTGCTAATCAAATTCATGAATCATGAATTCATTTTTGTTCAATTTGTAGATTAGGTTATAAATGTAAAGGTAGGCACGGCGTCTCGCTCAAATTGGAATTTAATCTTTAAACACAGTTTTGACTTTTAGGAATAACCAAATTTAAAATGCTAGAACTTTCTAGAATGCTAGAAATATATTTCAGGTTAGGAATGTGTGTATTTTAGAACTATACAGTATGTAGTAGAAAATGCTCAAACTTGACCACATGAAGGTTTTTCCAGGCTGCTATACATATATGTAGCTAAGAACACCCAAACGTTGGCTACTTGTGTGTTGGAAGTATCCAGAGCTGATAGATACGTTTTGTTTCGTCAGAGGTTCTTAGGACATAGTTCTCTGGTACCCCTTTTCCACCAACAGGGGAACGGGTTCCGTTCTGGTTCACGCACCAAATTTTTAATCATTCAGAGAATTTCGACCAAAAATAAACTGGTTCGGAACCTGAAAAGCTGGAACTAAAATATAGCTGTGATGACATCAGTGGGCGTGTCATTAGTTTGGAGAGGAAGCAGAGCGCTGTAATGGAGAATGCAATGGAAAAGGATACATCTTCAGAAAAAATGGAACAAAAACAA
>JAOTRR010000024.1:2890571-2903213 GCA_028570945.1 Gogo arcuatus
GGCAACCCTTCAGGCCCAAGGCTGCTTCTCTAACCTTCAGGCCATGGCTGCCCCCGAAAACAAAAGCTCGGAGGTAATCAATGCGCAGCGCGATCTTGCTACTACTGTTTACTCCCGTTGTACATTGTGCAACGCCCTCCGATCATGGTGCATCCTTGATTACAATGATTCTGCTCAAAACTGGTGAAAACATGGGCTGGTTCACTAGCTGGCACCAAGTTTCAAAGAATCCTGAACGGACCCGATTGAAGAACCCGTTCCCTGTTGGTCGAAAAGCGGTATTTAGCAAGATTGAGCAAGATTATGGCTTCAAGAGCCAGTAGCGTTGGTGTGGAAATCTATCCCAGGTTATCCCCACAGGAAAAGAGATAAGGAATGTCTCTCAAAATGATGGAGAATAGATACGCAGCACTGCATGAAAAAATCTTGAAATCTATCTCAGCTCAGTGGAAACAATGCTACCTGTAACTCCTGCAGATCTGTGTGAAGTATCTGGAATAAATCCTCCATGTGCTTCTCCCGAGGAGAACGTCCAGGTCCAGGTCCAGGTCGAGTTCTGCTGGATCCATTCATTCGTAGGCGAAGTCTTCTGTAACAAACGAGGCACTGCGGATCCAAGCACAAAGTGAGATTTATTAAAGCGCACGTCAAAAAAGAAAAAAAAGAAAAAAAAGTGACTTTCAACAAAGCACCAAAACAGGTGTGGTGGTGTTGTCGAGCCTAGTCTGTAGCCCTGAAATCTAACACAAGGTAAAGTAACACAAGGATCATGAAACTAGAGTGTGCTCATCGTTGAAAAATTTGATTGGCAATTTTGGAAAGTCTCCTTTGTTAATTGTTTTTTTTTGTTTGTTTTTTTTTAGTACAAGGTTGGAGAGTGGTCTGTGAGAACAGTGTTAGGAGAATCAGAGAAACACACACATTGGGGGGAGAAGTAAAATAGCTTAAATGATGCAAATGAGCTGTGGAGCGGTGGAACAGAGTGCGCGTCTGTGTTCCTGACACAGCGCAGATATGCTTTTTCCATCTCGACATATAATTGCATTTGTTTTGGCACGAGTGCCCGAGTACGGTCAAACGGCCCACGGCCATTCGCCTGTAACTCTCCGCAGATGCACGTCTTCTCGCCAACACGCACATGCCTTTAGACATTTCGATTTACACACAAGCAAGGTAACAATGCCAACATGAGCTCAGACAGACACGATGGCACGGGAAGTTAGCAGGACAGACAATGCCTTCAATCTGTGTTTGCATCAGATGGGCTTTCTGTGGTTTCACTTGTAAGACATTTAATCTTGTTTTTATCATCTTGTATTTATTGCCAAGGCAAAATATTGAGACTGCAGCACAATGGGACAAGATTCACTGTCCAAAACATTTTCCGATTTTGTTTTCAACAAAGTGTTCCAGAGCTTAATGAGTGTCTGGAGTCCTCAAAAAAGAAAAATAAAAGATTCAATTCTAATTTGTCACACTTTTACGTCAGGATTTTATTTCCCTCGTAGATCACAGTGCTGTTGAATTCTCGATTCTGATTGAACGGATAGTCGTGATCCAAATCACAGGTTTATATATGATGCACATTATCGTTTCTATAGTAACAACTCATACACAAGCTGAAGCGATGTATCTGTATCGGCAGAAGTTTTCCGGCACGGCAATGTGTTCAGGACAGACGACTTTCCCCTTTTTACGATTTCTTGCTAACATGACAACCTACGTTTTAAATTTGAATTGAAAGATAAAATAATAGACGCCGGTGAAGAAACGTCTAATGTAAATGAGAACCAAAACTTGTTCCATAACATTAAATGTGACTATAAATGGATAAAAAGTACATGCTGTTCATTAATAAATGAAATTTTTTTAGTGTATAAACCACAGAAATATAGTAAAACACTTCAGGACATGCTGTTATTGAAAAAATAATCACCGTAGTGGTGGTAATAGTAACTCCGCTTCATATCGTGGAACCATATTGTTGATTATTTTCATATCACAGCACATTTTATATGCAAATATGTTATAGACCATCATAAGAAAGTGAGACTTGTGTCCATGATATTGATACTTAATAGTTGCTCTATACTTCATCATAATGGATATTTTTCTTTTAAATACCTACAATGTTCCAATAAAGATTATTCCAGAAGCGGTTCATGATGTGGTAGCTTATAGACAAAAAAAAAATATATATATATTGTAAATAAGTAAACTGGAGGTGTTGTCTTCAGTACAATCGAAGAAAATACTAAAGGATGTTTTTAATTCCTTCCTAGAATCCATGGACTCTCAGTTCCATGATGGGTAAGTCGCACTTTATACACTCTAATTCCCTTCTAATCAAAGACACATCACTCATTGATCACTAATGATCTCCTCTCAGGTGCACTCCTAAAGGAGGCATACGAGGAAAAAGCGCTACATACTGGAACGAGCTGCATGCTGCAATGGCATTGACTAACCTGGCTCAGAGCGAGGAGGCCACGCCCGCAGGCACCACCAGCTGCATCATCCAGAAATCCTCGCACATAGCGGAGATAAAAACTGTCAAAGTGCCGATCGCTTCTCCTCAATAGTATTCGGTGAGTCTGAGGTGCGAGGCGGAGGCAGGCGGTCAGTAAGAGACTTCTTCAAGGCTTGAACATGGACGTCTTATCATTTGTTAGTTTTGGAAACAATCAATTGCAGTATTTTATAAGGACGTGATTTGGATATTTCACCGATGTGCCTGATTATGACTGATGACATCCAGACTGTACACCAACGCCAACAGGAAGCGATGTCTCATGGATCGAAGTTTGGTTTGGACTCTTAAATTAAAGCCACCTAATTTCTCATTTTAAATCATATAGCGATGTCCACTTTTTTTTTTTTTTTTAATATCATTTTCATTCTGACAGGTTTTGCAATCCTCAGACCATCCTGGTCGAAATGTAATATATTCATATACATGTTTACCACTTTTCTAAGTTAAGTGTAATGTTTACCGAGGCAGGATTATTGTCCAACGATTATTGCTCAACAGTTGTTTCTCATTATTTGTTTTATTATATAGGTACAGCCATACTAATGTTGCCTTGTGTATCTGATGATTGATGAGCCCCTGGGGAAATAATGGCCAGGTTACATCACCCCACCCCATTACAGACCACATTTATGAAAATCTTTTCTTGAACTCTCGCTGACCCATCTGTGAGTAATCATCTTTCTGTGGATCACTGACCGTGACTCAGATCATCGTCACTCACGGAGTCCTGACCAGATTCGCTGGTTTCAAAATATTGTCTGGGAAATATTTTCCTCTTTGCAGCATTCCCCATTTCAATAAAACCAAATGACTTGAGTCTGTTTGTCTTTCGTAGTGTAAAAATGTCCAGGATGACGGGCCTTTTCAGTGAATGCACCCTCGTTTTAGATGTACAGTCCAATCTGCTAGCAAGAACTACTTTCATTTCATCTGTTATGGGAAGATAATACAAAACAAATACAGCAAGTATGACATAACACGGATATTAAAATACCTATGTTTAATAAGAAGCGACGTAGTAAGAAGAATCCTCTTATACATACATACATGCATAGAGTTCATGTGAATTTTCTAAAGATCATGGGAAGAAGAAAAGCTCTTAAAGTTCCTGTTTCTTTACTTTCAGTGATTGACTGATTGATGGGGTCACTGATTTCAATCACATTGACTGACGGGGTCAGGTTAAACATACACAAATCACAGATTTATAGGAAAGTAACTTTGGTGTACTAACAGTAACTCCATTTTTCCACCCTGTCCTTGCTTATTTTCCTATAAAAGCACACCTCCAAGTGTTTCATACCTTACACAGCAAACGAGTTTCTTATCTAACAGAGAAACAGCACACTCCATGCTGAAACATTTACTGCCGTTCATATCTAAACCCTCCTGTGATGTTAGAGGATTTGTCCATAATAGATAAGATTGCGCATTTCAGTTATGCACCTTGATAATATTAAATATGAGTCATTAGTCTTAGGAACTTACCATCAAACAGTATTTTTTTGAAAGGAGATATGTTGCAGATCGTATTGTGTTACAGCTGTTTGATTTTTTTTTTAAAAATCTCTTCTTATCTAAAAGTTGATGATTTATGTAAGCTTTCAGTTTTCCCCCACCTGAGAGCATTTCAGCTACGCCCTTTGTATCAACACAGTGAAACAGCATTAGGAATTGTTTTTTTCCTCCAAATTGTCCTTTATCATTGTTACAATTTCAAAAGTGGTTTGTGGTTTGGGAGGGAAAGCATCTGGAAGCTGTATGACGGGCCTCAAAACCCAAACTTGGTAAACATTGATGCAGCTTTTTAACAGCGCTCGAGAACCACACCTGACTGTGTTTCGGCTCTGAGAGAAAGATCAAACCGATGCACTTGTCGGTATGCAGTAAAGTCCATACATTTTTGGACATGAACAAAGTTATTGTAATTTTCGCTGTCTGCTACAGTATATTGGAGTTGAAATTAAATAACGAAGTGCAGACTTTCAGCTTTAATTTGATGTTATTTACACCCAAATCGGGTGAACGGTGTAGGAAGTGCAGCACTTTTTATATGATGTCCCCTTTTTAAAGGACCAAATGTAATAGACAATTAGCTGCCCATGGCAAGGTGTTTGTTATTCCCTCATTATGTCACTTAATGAGAGAACACCATACAGATTATTCCCTCATTAGTAAGTAAGCAAATTTGATTTCAAGTGTGGCATTTGCGTTTGGATTCTGTTGCTCTTAACTCTCAATATTAAGTCTAAAGAGCTGTCACTGCCAGTGAAGCAAGCCATCGTTAAGCTGAAAAATTACAAAACAAAGCCATCAGAGCGATAGCAGAAAACATTAGGTGTGGTCGAATTTGGTACATTCTTAAAAACAAAGAATGTACTGGTGAGCTCAGGAACACCAAAAGACCCAGAAGACCATGGAAAACAGCTTTGGTGGATGACAAGAATTCTTTCCCTGGTGAAGAAAAAAATCCTTTACAACAGTTGGCCAGGTTAAGAACACCGTTCAGGAGGTAGGCATATCCGTGCCAAAGGGAAGACTTCACCAGAGTAAATACAGACGGTTTACCTCAAGATGTACGCCAATTGGTAAGCCTCAAAAACATAACCAGAGTAGACTTTACTAAAATAAATAAACAAACAAACAAACCTGTGCGGTTCTGGAACGACATCCTATGGACAGATAACACAAAGATCAACTTGTACCAGAATGATGAGAAGAGTATGGAGAAAGGAAGGAACTGCTCATGATCCGAAGCACCTCATCTTATGGTGTGGGCGTGTACAGCTGCCAGTGGAACTGGTTCCCTTGTATTTATTGATGTGACTGCTGACAAAAGCAGCAGGATGAAGTGTATAGGTATAGTGAATTAGCTGCTTACATTCAGCCACAAGCTTCAAAACTCATTGGATGGTGCTTCATACTGCAGTTGGACCTGAAGCAAACTTCAAAAGCAAACCAAGACTTGTGTAAGGCAAAGAAGTGGAAGGTTCTAGAATGGCCGAGTCAATCACAAGCAGGAAGTGAAGTAAGTATCACCAGGAAAGAAACCCAGCGTCTAGTGACGCAGCGTCTTCGGCTTCTAGACTTCAGGCAATCATTGACTGCAAGGGTTTTTCAGTCAAGTACTAAAAATGACACTTTAATTTGATTATTTGTTGATTAGAACCAAGCTGCGAAGGTGACATGGTGGTTATTGTTTTAATAAGGTGTGGCCATGAATTGATATATTGAGGCAAAGTTTCTCCAGAACTATTTTATGTCAACTGAATACTTAACTCATGGCGACTATTATTTTTTTTAATGATTCTCAGGCGTTCAATTAACTGGAGGCCATGTACTAATTATGAGGTTTCCATAATATATTAAGTTGTGGGCTGAAGTTACACAATTTGTGACCAACACTTTAATTTGTGTGGTTAGGAAATACTTAGTTTGTGGCATTGAAATATCTTGTTGCCTCAATGTATTATCTCACAGACTCAATATAGTATTTCATGTTATCACTACATTATCTTTCAGATTCAATATATTATCTCATAGCCTCATAATGTTAAATTATGGACTCGATATATTATTTTGTGGTCTCACTATACACTACATAGCCAAAAGTATGTGAACAAATGACCATCACACCCATATGTAGACCTTCCCTCAATCCCCACAGCCACGCTCTGAAATCTAGTGGAAAGCCTTCCTAGAAGAGTGGAGGTTATTACAATAGCAAAGGGGGAATAAATCTGGAATGGGATGTTCAATAAGAACATATGAATGCGATCGTTAGGTGTCCACAAACTTTTGGCCATATAAGCATATATTCTTGTTGCCTGACTGTATTATCTTGTGGCTTCTGTATATTAATTTGTGGACTCAATATATTATCAAATCATATTATTAATTATATATTCAATACATTGTTAAAAAAAATAATCACCATGGCACCTGAGATGCTCCATAAGATCCAGGCCAAGATGTGGGTTTAATTAATCCAAGGAATAGAGTGAAAAATCTACCAAGAATAACATCCACAGCAGTCATAATAGTGGGACAATCAGGCTGTCTGTAACGTTATACAGTTTCTGTTCAAACCGACATCCGTCTCGCCATCGGAACGCCGTTACCATCACGAATAATCTACATTAGACAAACACGTTTAGCAAAAACTGCGGCTTGGCGTTGGTGGTGTTTCATGATGAACCATTTCTGAAGTACGCATTTCTAACATGCTCAAGAATATGAAAAAGGAGTTCATCTTTTTTTGGGACAAGTGATTGATAGACGTGAACCACATGTGACTGCAATAACATGGAACGTGAATGGATCTACTCATCCTTGTATTTGTTGCCATAAGATGGCCATGTTTGGGGTCTTCTCTCTGCTTATTGCCATAGTAATAAGACACCAAGTCGGAGGACCAAGTTCCTGTCTATCCGATGAACCGTCTCTGGTCATCTGGAGTTCATTTTCAATTTCTCCCCACTCACAATATATGATATGATGGATAATAAATACATAGCTTAATAAATATACAGGGTTTTTCTATTCTATATTTAAACTACAGCTACATTTAGCATAAGGAAGTATGTACTAAAAGATAAACAAATGAACACGGTAAACATGCACGCACCAGTAATTCACACTCAGTAATTATAGAATGACCAACACTGGCTTGCATAAGTATTCACCCCTTGAACCTTTCCACAGATTGCAGGTCATAAATCTACACAAAGTAGCTGATAACAAACTAAACTAAAGTATTCACCTCTCAATTTAGTGTGAAACCCCTACATTAGGTCTGGTGCAAAACGTTGCCAACAGAAGTCACATAATTCATTGAATGGACTTTAAAGAATGAATTTGTTACGTGATCTGATCTGATATAAATACACCTGATCCTGGAAGGCCCCAGAGGTTGTACAAGAACTAAAACACAAAATCAAGGCCATTACACATCCAAGTTGTAACTAGATCTGGGTGATTTGTTAAAAAAAAAAAAAAAAAAAATCATATCATATGATATTTTGTATAACATTTCTACGATGCATGATTGATATATATTACAATATATAATTTGCCGAACAAACTGCCAGCAAAACAGACATGCTGCATTAAATCTGTAAAAATGAAAAGTTAAACTGAGTTTGATAATACCTTTATTTAATGCCTAAAGAAAAAATTATTCCAATACTAAAAGACAAACCATTTTAACGATTGTTAAATTTTTTTACACTGAATCAAAAAAAGTATCATGATGACATCACAATATCAATATTATATTGCCCAGGCCCTAGTTGTAACACTACAAAATGTGGAAATGTCTAAGGTACTGTATATGGGAAAGTGTAGCTGATAAACTTGATGTATAGTCAAATTTATACTGTATATTTCTACAAGAGAAAACTATAAGGCAGTTAGATTATAAATGAAATTTTATTGCAAAAGAAAACAGTACTGATGCTCTCAGTGACATGCTTCCACTCCGATCCTAACTTATTACAGAACGCAATCCAGACAGCGCCATCCTCGAGAATCGAGCAAATCGGAGTGGTGAGGATCTTCGACGGCTCCATAAAGCTGCTCGTGAGATCAACACCAATAAAAGAGCTGTATGTGAAAGATACGTTCAGTTTGTTAATTGTTGGAATTTCCATCAATCCGAACAAAAGATGTTTATATTTATTCATTTTCTTTGATGCTTTTATCCAGAAATTTACATGATTATGTGAATTTTAAGGTATGATAAATAACCATACAGCCCAAAATAATCCTTTTCAAGCGTCACCAGTGTAAAGATTGGCCTAACCAAGGAAAGTGCTAAACTCGCGTCTGATTAATGCCAGGTTGGTTTATTAACCTTTTAAAAATCCTGCTTTAAACTTCACGTGACACATTACACCTGGACACAGCACATTAAAAGCATATCTATTACAGACGGCACAGTACTGGTGGTAGAAATACAGAATGTGTGTCGGCGCAAACGATGACTGCGCGTGCTCTTTTTTTAGCTTGCAAGATGTTCGGCTAATATCAGGAAAAGCAGAAGGCTACAGCCTCAGAACATGCTTTTATGCATCACTTTTACATATAGCCCCTTTAAAATGGATTCGAACAGTCGGATCTGTCGATTTTCAGACGAAAGCCGTACTTCGAGGAAGTACTAATACCTGCTTTGAAATAATACCAGGTTTAATATACACTCTCGGATAAAAAGGTGTTAATGACATTCTTCGCTGAAGTGCTAGTCTTACAGTTTGAACCTTTAACATGTGATTTCTAACCTGGAAATGTTGCTATAGTGTACCTTTAAAAGGGCTTAAGTTAAAGGTTTAGTTACCTTTCTGACTGTTCTTGATGAAGGTAGAAGATTCGTAGTAAAGGTGAGAAGGGTTTAAGGTACCACTCCAGCCACGAGGAATGGTACCCTTCGCTCTCTGCGTGCGTTTAGCTCTCCGCTGATGATCATAAATGAATGATATTAAACCCAGTTCTAGCCACTGAGTGTGAAGTTATATCAACAGTCACGGTCATGTTTAACACAGCAATTAAAGGCTTAACGAAGTCTAAAATAATGAGGGTCATTAAAAAAAAAAAGAAGAGAGAGTAGCAATTGAAATCGGGCCATTCGGGGGACAGCTACCTTTTCAAAAGGTTAACATTTCGAGGTCTGAGCAGTTTGTGTAAGCAGGACGGCAAGAAACCCAGTACTCACATGCTAGAATTGTACATATCAGTGGTCCATGAATGAAATGAATAGAGCTACTGCACTGTGACGTTCTACGGATCTAACATCAGTGCTTAGACGCCAGAGACGATAAAGGCAAAAAAAAACAAAACAAACCAAAAAAACCCCCTTCCTTCTATTTTAGTACAAATATTTCTTAAGAAATGCTCGCAGGATCATGCTAAGCGAGGAGACCGATTATAAAAACAGCAAACGGGATGGTGTTTGGTACCGGGGGAAAGCAGCCAGCACTGGAAATTATTACAAAAATAAATGAAATATATTGTATTATGTTATGTTATTATATTAGATAAGAGCGAAGAGGCTTGGGGGCGAAGTACGGGGTGATGGAAAAATTAGGACAGTTTACCTCTGGAGTAGAGAAACTAATCCCATCCTCTTTCTTCCCATTAATTGCCCCTGATTTTAAACTCTAATAACTATACCATAGAGAGAGAGAGAGAGAATGATATCAGAACCGGTCCTTCTGCTTCAGTATAAGTGACGTAGTGACAGCAACGGTAATTCAACGCAGCTCTATTGATAAGTTAGATAAAACACCATACAGAAATCGAAGTGGTAGGACAAACAGGGTGTGTGAACGTCCTTCGGCTGCCCGGACGGAGCCGACCTTTGCCTCTCGTTCAGAAGCAGGAAATCGCAGTTTGTTTGTTTTTTCTTTTTGTCTCAGTCCGGTGGAATTGTAGGAGTCAGATGAGGGAGCAGTATCCGCCACAGGTGCCGTAGCTCTGCGCCTGCTGCTCTCCGAGCTGAACGCCTTGATTCTGGAGGCTGCTCTCCCACAGGCCTGGTGTCTGCAGGATCTTCTCCACCAGCTCCTCGAAGGCACACTGGACACCGTCCTTGGTCTTAGCGCTCGCCTCTGAGGAGAAACGACAGGAACGAGGGGTAAGATCTACGCCAGAATTAAACACGGATAACTGGGACATTAATATATTCATTATCTATAAGCAAGTTACTTTACTGATTATGTACTAAGGATAGAAATGCGTAACATTCACATTAAAGCTGACAATTCTTTTGCATTTTTACACTGAATTCATTGGCTTGTAATCACTGACCGGCCACTAGGGGGAGCTGCACTATAATAGTTAATATATGCGATAATTCTGCTTTTGACTAAATCTCATAACTCGCAATTTCCGGCTTCCGACTGGGGAAAAACCAAAATGAATTCCTGCTTCGAAAGTCAGGAAGGTATCATCAGCGCCGGGTTCAGCACGTGACATCAAAACAAAATGGCTGACATGCCATCAAGCACAAACGAAGTAGCACATCTTTACCTTTAAATAAGTTATACTGCATATATTAGAATTTCCTTTCAGTCAGTCAACATTCACTTGTTATTGTTTTGAGGAGGAAAATATACATAGTTCATAACACTAACGTTAACTGGCTAGCTTGTTGCTAACAAAAGACGAACATGGAGGCATCCATGTTTTTACCGCTCTATAGCTTGAACATATGGATATCAAAAATGGTCAAAAATGACATAATTCCAAGTTTTACGTTTGTTTAAGCCATTTGTCTCAATGCGAGTAGTGAAATGACAAAGACAGGTTTTGGGGAAAATGAAAGCTCTTAGAATATCAGATAAAGAATACCTGTAAAGATCACATCGGTTTAACAAACGCAGTGGTTGAATGCAGTCAGTCTGCCTGAAGATGTCTAAAACCTCGCTTGCTTTTCTCACAGCTTGGTCAAGTTGTTGGAGAAGTGCACATAAGCCTGATCAATGCAGTTTGTAATCAGATATCAGCTGTCAGAGAGCGCTTAGACAACTAAAGGTGATATACACGTGAAGGGTTTTCTCAGATCGCTACACATGACAAAGGTCTAGGTTTGTTTTCTTTCGATATTTTACATTTTGTATTTTGAAACACATGAACTGAGAGTTCAAGGATATGAGACTCTGAGGCAACGATGATGACATCAGTGTAGTGCAGAAGACAACAGGCACGGGGCAACTGGATGACGCAATGCAAGCAGGCAGCAGGGGAGGGGAGGGGGGGATCCAGAGTTCAGTGGTTTACGCAACACAAACACGACACCATCTGAATTCTCCAGATTTTTATCTTAACACTAGTCTTAATAACTCCAGCTTGTGTATATTTAGTACATGATGATTCTTAATACCATTTGCCCTTGCTTTATTAAAAAAAAAAAAAAAAAAGGGCACAAAGACAAGTACAGTTTGATCCTACTAAGCAAAAATGACATGATGGACAATATTATAAATATATAAAATGATCCATAGCCTCTGATAACCAACACCCATGAAAAATTATTTAAAAAGTCAAGAAATGAGTGCAAGTCCGTCCCACCATGTCCCCTGGCCGCTTGTCCATCTACGCAAGCTTACCGATGAATAGCATGGAGTGTTTACGAGCAAACTTCAGGCCCTCGTTTCTGTCCACCTCATGGTTGTCCTGGAGCAAAAAACAAACACATTTATTACAATATTCTGACACAATATTCAACAGGATGCGAGAAACAATCCATCACTGAAAGTCTTAAAGTTACTCTAAACATGCTTTAGAGAACAGAAATGTTTCTTTAATAAATATTACTTTGCTTAACAGGGTGATTTCCCTGTGATTATCATGATCATGAAATCCAGAAGCTATGAATATGCAAATCAGACCCACCCCCACGACCACACCTCTTTCCATTGAAAAACGAGTGGTATTTGCATACTGAACCACGATAGGCTCTTATAAACGATAATACCACTTTTCCCCACAATCCCAACACACTCGTCTTAATTATAATATTTTATAAAGTTTATATAAGGTTTATATTCATGTTAGAACGATAATGTTCGAATACTTTACTGTTTCAATAGCAACAACCTGCACACTTGGATGCTAAACATATGTATGGAAGGATTTTCCAGACCTAGTGGGCAGAAACGCTTTATTGATGAGTGAGCCAGAGTGGTTTGAGATAACAGGAAGTCAACAGTAACTCTTTACAACCGTGGTGAACAGAAAAGCATCGCAGAACACATAACACGTCGAAGTTTGAGGCGGATGAGCTCAGACCACGTCGGATTCCAATCCCGTCGGCAAAGAACAGGAATCTGAGCGTCTGCTTTATTTAACATTTATGGAAGGAGTCTCCAGTGTCAGGAAAGAGAGCTTTGTGTTTCACGGTTCTCTGTAACATGACAAGCTCATTTTGTGTCTTAAGAACATAAAAAAAAAAGGAGGCTGATGAGGGAACGAAGGCTAATAGCTGCTATAACGTAAGGGATAAGGGGAACTAACCTGTTATGCAGACGTTTCATAACTTTAAAAGTAACTATAAATGGATAAAAAGTGTAATTACACACACACACACACACACACACACACACACATATATA
>JAOTRR010000024.1:2972895-2990451 GCA_028570945.1 Gogo arcuatus
TCTCAACCCCTCAAAGTCTTGGTCTTGTCTCGGTCTTGATACACTCTGGTCTCGGTTTAGGTGGTCTTGACTACAACACTAGTGGCTGGGCATTTTCAGTGTTGGTTAATTGTCTGCTTTTTATGAAAGTAGGCAAAAACCAGAGGTCTGGCTTGTGAAGCTACACAAAAACAGATATGTAATTATCCCAATTCGGACTGGATTAGTTTTACATGGGGAGGTGGGGTAATTGTTACTGGTGTATGTCAGGGATTTTAATCCCGTCCAAATACGCCATATTTTATCCAGTATAAAATGAGCAGTGGTGTAACCACAGGTAATATATAGAGTGTGAGTGTGTGTGTGTGTGTGTGTGTGTATATATATATATATATATATATATATATCCCATCCGAATTGACATTTTGGTAAACATTACGTTGTTTCCCATAAGAATAGAGGTTTTGCCCTTTTTTTTTCTTTTTCTTCAGTATAAAGACACTCCAGGAAGCACTCGCTCGTTTCTGTCGTTTCCCAACAAAACCAAGTTTAAAACACAGAACAATAAAATGTAGAAGACGTGCATTTTAGGAATGTTAACACAGGTATAGCTGACGTACATGTTATGGTCCCGTGACCTTCTAATGATCAAGTGTCTCATAAGTGCTGTAATAAAGGACAAAGCAAACAATTTGTGGTTCAGTGAGGTGTAAGTGGTATGCATGTCTTCTTTTTTTTTGTGTGTGTGATGACCATGCATACATTGTAAGGACATGTCCATCTCTGTAATTTATACAGACATCGCTTATTCCTTCCAAATCCGTTGTACTTTCTACAGATGTCCTCACTGTTACCTATCCTGTACATGTATGTCTGGAAATCTTATCCCCATCCAAATAGAACTTTTATATATAACTGTCACTTTTCATCAATAATCTAAAATGCAGTTGCGTTACTGATATCACTCGGGTACGATTTGCACATTCCGACCTTTCCCCTAGAAGCATGCATCCACCAAGACTAGGACAAAGGACGTATCAGTCCAACAATCTCCAGGGGCCAATCATAGAGCTTGTGCTTCCTCCTGGTTTGGGTCAGGCTGTGGCTCAGTGCCAAGAGTTTCACTCGTCTGTTGTAATTCTGAGAGACACGGCTGTACACAACGCCGAAGTCGAGTCAAGTGAGAAGCAGCAGGCCAGACTTGGGGAAAGACCAAAAATGCTTCTCGCGTGCTTTGTTTGTCCTCACTGGAACTACTGAGGAACAGATTGTAATGCTTTCGGTTATGAGACCATGCTGTCATATCTGTCAAAATCTCTATTCGGGTTTCCAAAAGGCTAAAACGTCATATTGAACTTTTGAGGTGTTGTAGCGACTATGTTATAGTCACTTTCTCGAAGTCTTTAAGTAAACATCTGATTTTTTTAGCATTTCGGACAAAGCTCAAGACAAAAAATCTGCATCTTATTTTACATTCCAGAGTTCTTATAATTATACAGGTTATTCGCTTATACCACTCTTTTAACCCTCATTAGTTTATCAATATTGAGAAATTGCACCGATGCCATCAATTGAAGAATTAGGACTTATAATGTGATTGAAATGATGTCATTAATTCTGCGGATCGAATCTGGAACCAAAAATACATATTATATTACATATAATGGGCTTTATTTGGAGTTTTTGGGTATGTGCATTGTATATAAGTATACATAATAAGAATTGGCAGCATTTACAGTTTAGCAGTAGTATTTACATTTTTGACCCCTTGCTACAGCGATATGCGAGAGACCTGAAAACAAACCGTTTCTTCTTTTTCAGCTAAATCTATCCTCAGAACAAACACGAATGTATTTCACTTTTTGGAAAAGCCGAACCTTTCTCCAGATTGCAGCTAAATATCAGTTCAACCAATACATGTTTTAGCATATATACTCTTAGCATAAAGCTGTTCAACGTCCTCTAGAGTTTTTGTTGATCCCCCCCCCCTCCTTCTCTTGGCCTGCTAGGATTTTCTTGTTATCAGTAACAGTATTCTGGCTAGTACAACTTCTAGCTAGGTACTAAAATTAGAAGACTACTAGCCATTGTGGCTGGTGTACTGAAGAGTAAAGTTCAAACCCTGGTAGTGTAGACATGCTCCTTTGAGAGGTGACTCAACGGTCACCGGTTTGTGCGGAAGATTTCCTGGGGCAAATCCTCGAAAAACCCTCGACAGAAGACGTCTCTTGTGGGAAGCAATAATTATCCAAGGACTACAAGTTATTTAAGGTTGGGGCACTTGATGTTTGTTTTTTGCTAATTGGTTCTAACTCTAGGGTTAGGGTTAACTGAAGTACACCATTTTGTGTGTGTACCATCATTTTATACACACAGACCTAGCTTTAGCACAAATCTAGCTAGCATGAATAACATTAGCTAGATATATTGTGTCTATTATATTCAGACTTTGTTCAATCTCCTTTGATGTTTATCCTAATAGTTCTATGCTAAAACCTCTCAAGTTCTTCAGCTTTCTACATACTCTGCTCAGGTGAACTTAGCTCACTCACAGCTGGGAAACGGTTTGGAAATGAAGTGATTTAAAGGCTGAAATTTATAACCTCACTACATGTCAGCAGAGACTTCTCTATTCCTTCACATCGGCTGAGCGGCACTCGGCCACTGATTGAAGCCTCTGGTCCAAGACATTGAATTCTCCATCACATGAAGACCATAATTCCCCACTTTGTTTTATCTCTGTCGTGATTTATCCTTCAGTTTTAGTTTTAGTCTCAAGCTTTAGGTTTCTACCTATAAAAAAATTCGAATGTATCTTGGCCACATGATCATTTATCACTATCACGATCACCTGAATAGAAAAGTATCCGTTAAATAGTGCTACTTTGATTCATATTTAAACCAAAAGAGTCGCCACTATTAAAGCAAAGCAGTCTGAAAAAGGATGAGCTTTGTACCAGAGTGCCAAGAGGAACTGAGCTTGTGTATGTATAATTGGGTCATGGATATTACTGTGCCATTGGGTCCCTCGTTGACTCTGAACGATTTGTGTAAGGACTGTCTGTAATGGTAAATGAATACTTTGTTAAACCGAATTGTCTTCCATGCTCGTTTTTTCCTCCCATTGACCTTGTGTAATGATGATACAAATTTTGATCTAATGACAAATGTAGGTTGCTCAGTAGCAAAAGCCAAGCTCCTTAGAAATTCGCCAGGCGAACTCTGGTACTTTGTAAATAGTGTTAGATCAAAACATGCAGTCTAGCATTGATGAATACAGGGGAAGGTCAAAATGAAGAGAAAATTATGCAAATCACAGCTGACAACTAGCTGCTTTTTATTGAGCCACTTGAGTTGCCCTTTCATCCATATTAATTTCCTCCTCTAAATTTTATATGTAAAAATCTCACACCTTCTTGAACTGATCTAGTGTAAAAGTATTTTTACTTTCTGATGCTTTATTGCTTGTCTTACTTCCTACCAATAATGTACCTTGGTCAGGTTTAAGGATTAGAACCATTAGAATGGTGTAACAGAAAAGCGTCAGGTCTATCCCAGAAGCACCACTAATTTTTCTCTCTTGGATTGCCATCAGGATTCGAACTTATCTTTTTACGGCAGTCAAAGCAAGCAATTCCATGCTTTGTGGGTGGAAAGGATGGTGTTGTTCTCCCTTCCCTGTGAATAAGAGCGACACTAACCGATCGCAGGCATTTTTGTGCTCATGTATGTGGAAGAGAGCAGATAGCTCTTTTCTCGCCAAGTGTGCTATGCTGCCCTTTGATGTACCATGAGCAGCAGTTTGAAAATATTGCCTGACTTCATGTGGTTCGAAGGACACATACTGGCCTTCACCCTCCCCGCCTGGTAGATGTTATATGATGCGGGAGAACGACTGGGTGTAAATGAGCAAAATGACCAAATCGGGGATTTGGTTTAAACAGTATTATAAAAAAAAAAAAAAAACAGTAAGCCATCCTTATTTCAGTTCCTCAGATCAATTCCTAGTTTTGTACTGAAACAAAAGGTATGCATATCTGAGATGAAACAGATGTCTTGACAAACTGTTATGATGGTTTGAATAACAGTGCAAGTTCTGGTATTCGTAACAGGCCTCGTTTAATGGGGAGAGAGGAGCATGTCCAAATATTTCTTTTCTACACACATCATTGCAAGGTCATTATTAATTCGATGTAGTTATGACATGCCACTTCACTTCCTTTCTGGGCACGGGAGCCTGAATGTGCGGTTGGTCTTCCATCATAATTATTGCCCTCCCAGCTACCTTGGAAAGTTTACCTGACCACCTCAAGGAAGGAATAAAAGTGTGCTGTGTGAGCACTAACCTTTGCTCAGCAGTGTTGAGCTCCTGCACTACAACAAATTACAGCACTGCTGCTCGAGACAACAGACCCCACTGGTGCACACCCAAGGGACCTTTGCGTCTCACAGGGTGACCCAGTTCCATCATGCCTCTCCTTCACCTCTCTTTTCTTCCTTTCTTTTTTTCTGCGTTGATGGCTTCTTTAGCCTCAATGTTTGTCAGTCAGTGAACCCTTTAACCTCATTCCACCCAACCCCAGTCAAGTTTATAGCAGAATTTTTCTTTAAGGAAATCATTTTCTGAAAGCTTTAAAGGTGGCATATACCTTGAAATTCTGCAATTTCTGTTTCAATGCTTATCCAGTGGACAAAATAACTGCAATGCAGCAGTGTCAGAAAGCCATATTAATATTAATGCTTGCCTATTTTTGCCAACCTGTCACTCCAGCGTATTAAGTCAGTCATCCATTGACCAGAGTGAGTGGCCAAGGCTAGGGGTTGGAATTGCCAAATCTTGATGGCTTTAAGTTAGCAGTCCTTTGCCTTTCAAAGAGATACCCCAGGGCTCATGATCCAAGCACATTTCTTTGAAAGTAAACCTAACTGGGTTTTCATTTTCCAAAGGAGTTAGTGTTAGTGTTAGAGGTCTGATGTTGACACTATGACCTTTGGTAGGCGAATAATTGCACTTTTGATTGACCATTTTTTATCTATTAAAGCATTATGCCATCCCAAGAAAATTGTCCAGTTGCAAGTGCAAAAGTAAATCCAGGGGTCTAGGGGCTGCCAAGTAGTTCTCTCACCTTCACCTACGCTTGCCTTTCTAGGAAATCCTGCCAAAGCAGGGAACTGTGAGTACTCATGACTCAAGTACACCTCTTGAGTCTGGGGTTCATCTGCCAAGGGAGTAACTGACAAGGGTTGGAGTCCGTGGTTGACGCTATGACGTTTGGTTCAAAAATTGCACATTTGATTGTCCATTTTTGTCATTGCATCTGTTAAAAATGTTATGCTGGTTGCAAGTGCAAAACCAAAGCCACATTTAAACATGGGTTTCTGTGTGAGGTTGGCAGTTGTATAGGTATACACTGCATGACCAAGTGACCAAGACTGAGGCCTGGCATTGCCAAGAAGTTCCTTCACCTTTGCCTACCTTCCCCTTTCTATGTGATCCCGGCAAAGCAGGGAACCTCATATACACCAATGCTTAAGACTCAAGAACGTCACTAGAAAAAGTGAACCTAATGGGGTTTCTTTAGCCGTTGGAATAACTGCCATGAGTTGGGGTCAGACATTGATGCTATAACTTTTGGTAGGATTGGAATTGTACTTTTGATTGACCTTTTTTTTTTTTTTTTTAATCGTCACGTCTATTAAAAAATGTCACGCCATCCTTGGAAAAAAGATGCAAATGCAAAACCAAACCCAGATTTATACCCAGGTTTGTATGCGAGGTTGGTAGGTGCATGCTCGAGTGACCAAGACTTTATTACCATTGAGGCATTACCAAGTAGTTCCTTCTACTTCGCCTACTTCCACCGTTCTATGAGATGTGCCAAAGCAGGGAGCCTCGAGTACACCAATGTTCACAACCCAGTCTCTAGACAAAATAAACCTAATGGGGTTCCATTTGCGAAGGGAGTAAAGGGTGGAGTTGGATGTTGACATTATGACCTTTGGTAGGATTATAATTGTACGTTTGATTGACCTTTTTGTTGTTGCATCTGTTAAAAATGCTGCCATAAATGCATCAGACTCTAGATACAAACGCTAAAACCAAACCTAGATAAAAAAAATTTTTAAATCTGGGTTTCTGTACGAGGTTGGCGGTTGTATGGATTTTGTGTGTGCAGCATGTACACTGCAGTGCAGCTGCTTCACTCTGCAGCGCTATACTGCTGCTGACACCTCGAGAGAGAGAGAGAGGAAAAAAATAGAAAGACTGGTTTTAATGGAATCCATCATGTAGCCCCAGAGGCTGCCGGAGTCCAGCACTTGTCTCACTACAGGCATTTTTATCAATTTATTCTACAAGCTAGATATAGAATTTTTGGTCTTTATTTTCCCCCCACCCCCCACTCCATTTCCTCCTGCTTGCTTTCCTGGAAGTCTTTATCTGGCTTAAACATTGATTGGAGATGTGAGATCCGGTGAGAACTGTCAGCCATAAAGCCTGTGCAGCTTGCTGACTTTCCCTATAGGTTAGAAAAATTGTATACTTACCAGGCAACACGTCTTTTATCTGCATGTTTCTCTGCTTGTAGCCTCCCTGAACGTAATCTGTTCACACTCACAATAGCTGTGCTAATCTTTCTCAGATCTCATCTTGCCCGTTTTCTGGTCTCTCAAATCTTCTCTTTCTTTTGTGTGCGATATCCACAACCTTTCCTCTTCCTGCTCTTGTCTTGGCCTGCCTTTTGCTTCCATACCTACTCTTTTCCCAGCTGTAAACGATTTCTCATCTCGAGCTTTCCTTGTTTAGAGGTTTGCTTGCCCGTTGCAGGTGCTGCACAGATTCCCAATCAGCTTCCTTACACCCCCCCAACACTGCTCCAATCTGTGGGCACAGTTTCTGTCTTCCACTGATCTGGAGTCAGGCTTAGTGTGTTGGTCCTAGCGGAGCGGATGTAGGAAGAGGATAAGAAAGCTGATCCCAGGCTCACATCAGGCCCTGCAGTGCTTCCCAAGACTCCGTACCCTCTACATAACCTTCACACTCCACACTTCAAGCTCTCCTTTAACAGCAGCTTGTATTCGCCATAAAATCAGATGGTGTCCTCGTCGTCTAAATGTCTGTCTGAAATATGAGTGTTTTCAAAAGTGCATTCTGGGCCAATGAGTTTATGCTGATTGTCAACATTTATTGTGCTTTGCAACCCCCCCCCCTTCCTATTGTTTCAGATTTACAGCATTTACTTCGTCTTCTATAAGACAACTAGAATAATAATCCCCCTCTCTCTTTCTCTCCATTTTACGTTCTTTATTTCTGTTCTTTCTTTCTTTCTCAATGTTTTTCTTTTGTCTCTTTTTGCCTTCTCATTTTCGTTCCTTCTTGCTTTCTTCTTTTTCCTTCTTCCTTTCTTGTTCTTTTTTTCTTTCATTTTCTCTCATATTCTCTCTCTGTCCCTCTCTCTATCTTTTTATCTTTTTTCTTTGCTCTCTCTCTCTCTCTCTCTCCCTCCCTCTTCCTCTCTCACACTCTCCTTTTCTTTCTTTTTCTTTTTCTTTCTTTCTTTTCTTCCTCCTTCCTTTCTCCTTCTTTCATTTCTGTCTCTTTTCTTGCCTTCTCACTTTTTCCTTCTTTCTCTCTTTTTCTTACTTGCTTTCTTCTTTTTTTTCTTCTTCCTTTCCTGTTCTTTTTTCTTTCATTTTCTCTCATTCTCTTTCCCTGTCTCTTTGTCTCTTTATCTTTCTCTCTTTTTTCTTTGCTCATGCACTCTCGCTTCATCTTTCTTTCTGTCTTTTCTTGCCTTCTCACTTTTCTTCCTTCTTTCTCTGTTTCTTCTTTTCTCTTTCTTTCTTCTTCTCTCTCAGTGCCATGCGTGTGCTGTTATCCAAGCTGCCACGGCCCTGGATAGTGGATGAGAAAAAGGACGATGGTTACACTGCCCTTCACCTGGCTGCACTTAACAATCACGTAGAGGTGGCGGAGCTTCTAGTACACCAGGTACACACTCTCACACACACTTAAACTCTCACGCTCTTGTCTCATGCCCTGTTGTATCCGTCAGTCTCCCTCCTGGAGTGTCAGTAATCCTGTAAGATTATCCAGTCCATTTGAAAGTGTGAAAGCACCTGCACTTACAACTACTATAAAACGCTCAACATTAATTGAGGCTGATAATTGATCCACTTACGGTAATTATAGTTGGAGGGCTCAGAAAAGAGCTCTGGAGAGTCTTGTTGTCTTCACGCTGTTTGCTAGATCATCACAGTGCTCACGCGAGTCGCCACTCAACCCAGACAACTATTATTAAAAAAAACAAAACAAAGCTTTTCTGCTGAACGTTACAGCACTTCAGTAGTCGTGTAGTGACTATGCGCTATAATTCTGTTGCACAATTTAATGTTTCTGATTGATTCTTATGCTCGGTTTTAAAATCTGCAATTTTACAATTAGATCCCAAATTCACTTCCTGTTCCCTGTTTTGGCTCACTGTATAGGGTAGGGTGCATACTAGTGTTGTAGAGCACCACATGTGGAATGTAATATCACAAAATAGTTCTTGTATAATTGCTTTTGTTGTAAAAGTATTGGCACCCATGGCCAAAAAACACCCTGTGTGATGTGGACCAGCATCATTGTCACAGTCATTCCACTTAAGTGGTTGCCTCCAGAGAGACGACTCCTACTTTCATTGGTCTTGTTGCACGTCAGGAAACAGAGAAACGGCCACAAGCTCTCGATCACGGTACGGATCGTTTTGCGTTCTTGGATTAATGATTATATCACGCTATTCTGGGCCGCTCTGAGCTCGTTCTGCGCTCAACTCGGCTCAACTGAATTTAAGACTTAAGACAAAGGAGGTGCGTCGTAACCTGAACTGGAGCTCAGATGCCACATCTCTGCGTTTAGCAGCATGAGTCTACCTTTCCCAGTGGCCCACCATAGCGCATGCACGCTCCAGCTGCAGTGCTTGCACTTCTTCCTTATTCCATTAGCTGGTTGTAGAAGGGCACAGGGCGAGAGAGGGAGAGAGGGTTCACACCAGTGTGACTTGAGCCTCCTCCACAGCGAACCGCAGTAGGAGCTGCACTGCAGCAGTGCAGAGAGTCCGTCTTGCTGAGGGGGTTCGTTCAGGGAATATCTGAATACAAATTACATCCCAGTGTTCAGAAACGTGAGCTACAGCCCGTGGGAGCAGAATGCGGCACGTGTTAACGTACAGATGCGCCAAGAAATAGTGCCAGGGGTAGGTTATTATATTATAGGGAAAATGGGAAAATGAAAAAAAAAAATGTATAGGATGCGGTCCATTATATGTATTAAAGTATTCCAGATCTTTTACTTTTGCTGCGTATTTCATTGGGAGGTTCATTGCAGATCTCCCTAATGGCATTTGATTGAATGTAGTTTGTACTGCAGGAGCTCCGACTTCCAGACAGAACACTCTCAGCCAAATGCAATTTAAGCACTTTATCTCTTTCATTCTCCCTCCCAGGGAAGTGCCAGTCTGGACATACAGAACGTAAACCAGCAGACGGCGTTGCACTTGGCCGTGGAGCGGCAGCACACGCAGATCGTCCGGGTGAGTGACCGGTGGTCTTCCCTGTGCTCCTTATTCCTGTTCTCCTTAATCATAATCAAAGAGCTGTCATTTCCTGTTCTCAATCGAACACTCCTCATCCCCCTGTTCTGCTTTCCTCCTCCTCCTCCTCCTCCTCCTCCTCCTCCTCTTTCCGAGCTCGTCCACGTTAATGACACAAACTGTGAGAATGGCTCAGCCTGGCTCTACCACGCACGGCCTCCTGCAGCAGAATTAGCCTCTGTGATTGAATTAATTCAGCCCCAAGGACTCCAGAGCGCTGCTAGGAGAGAAACGAGTGTGTGGTCTGAATGGAGAATTCGGAAGTTGTTCGAGCGCCATCTTGTGGATGTGGCGCAGGATTGCGCCCACATATGCTTGCGGTGGATATGATAATATTACATTAATAATACCAAAGAACTACGTAGCCATACTGATGTTGTTTTATATTTAAATGTTTAAATGATTTGACCTTTAAACATGATTAAAATTTCAGATGGAAATCAATTTCAGTTTCATATGCAAGACATTACGCTCAACAATGTGCCTCGTATATAAAGAGTAAAACACCTCAGGGCATGCTGTTCTAAGAAAATAGTCAACTACAGTGTGTTCTCATGATGCTGAGTTGCTGTTCCTGCTCCAGAGTTGATTATTTTCCAATAACAGCAGGTTTTATTCCTCTTATACCACAGCAGGTTGCAGTTTATTAAAGAAAACACACAATTGTATCCGTTTTAAACTAGCTATTAAAAGATGAGTGAATACATTTTAGCCACAATACGCATCTTTCTTTTTGTTCTCAATGCAGTTAAACTAAACAGAATGAAAATACGATATTTTAGTGTGATGTTGAAATTTAACTTGAATTCTTTTTTGCTAGGAACAGTCCATGTTTACGCTGTAAAAGGAGCGTTGATAGAGAACTGTTATATATATTTTTAGACCTACGTAACTGGTGCACATCTCCCAGCCAATCAGAAACGAGTATTTTTTTAATAGGAGTGTTGTTGAAACAGAACGCAGCGCTTGATCTCCCAGCTGAGTTAACGTGAGGTGACTGTGTCTCTGCAGCTGCTGGTGAGAGCCGAGGCCAAGCTGGACGTACAGGACAAGGACGGGGACACGCCTCTGCACGAGGCCCTACGTCATCACACCCTGTCCCAGCTCCGGCAGCTCCAGGACATGCAGGACGTCAGCAAGGTGGAGCCCTGGGAGCCCTCCAAGAACACGGTACACACCTCGCATCAGCTTTAATAATTGACCACACGTCTCTGAGAGAAGTCCAGTAAGGAGAAAGAAATGGTGAAACTAGTATTCATGCTTACATTTTTTATTATTCAAATAATATTCAAAAGCTCCAACCTTTGACCCCCTACAAAAATATCACAAAACACTAACATTTATTCTATTTTTTTCTCTGACACAATGATATCCGACATATTAAACAGATGCAAATGCTAACTGAAGTGTGTTAAACATGGCTAATATTACTTAAGAATAATCTATTTGTGTTATGTAGTCGTGCAAACTGTTTACGACTTTGACTGCTACTAAATAAGACACAAATTTACTTGCATGAGGAATAAAATATGAAGGGGAAGGCTGTTATAGGAAAATAATCATCAGTAGGGTGCTGTGGTGCGACCCAGTGCGAAGTGGAATTTCTGTTAGTTGATTATTTTCCAATAACAGCACATCCTGATGTTTTATTCCCCCATTCCACGATAATTCGTCAACGATTGCAATTTTGTATTTATTAAAATTCAACACGTTTTACTTTTTAGCCATTTATAGTTACATTTAATGTTGTGGAATGTTAATAAGCCAAAAATGCAGCTTGTCACGTTATCGAGAAACCGTAAAAATTGCAAACTCCTCTTGTCCTGAAGACTGAAGACTACAGTCTCGCTGACACTGAAGACTCCTTTCATAAATGTTAAATAAACGTCTCCTTACAGAAAACTGTACAATCTGATTAAAGTCCTGTATTAGAAGGAGCACATTAATATAAACCTGTAGTTTGTCTTGAAGAGCTGTTCAACAGCTTCTGACCAATCAGAATTGAGGATTTAACAGCGCTCTGTATGAGATTGTCTGACAGCCCTAATTTGGTGAATTGATGTCATTTATCTTATTTATCTGACCGATCTTGACTATAAGTCCTATAAGGCATGTAACGATTCATCCAATTCACAATTCGATTTGATTCACAATATTTTTGGAAAAAAAAGAAGAAACTTTTTATGACCAAGAAATGCAACATTTATTTCCCTATTCTTTATCAACTTAAATATTCCTTTTGTTAAATAAATAAAAACTTTTTAGTTAACTTTTGTTTTACTTAAAAACCAACAATAATTATTTGCAAACATTTGTAAAGGTCGGAGCAAAATATAAAAGCCTATTAACTAAAATATTCCTTTTATTAAAAATGAAGAAAGTTAATAACAAATAGCCTTTTCTTAATAAACTTTTATGAACATTTGTACTGCCTCCATTTGCTTTTCTTTTCTTCATCTTTCAGCAGTCTGTAAAAAGAGAGCTCTGATTTCTTGTTAAATCTATTTGTACAGTCAATCACACAACAGCTCTTTCCCACTTTAGATCTGTTTTTTGTCTGTTTTCGCAGAGCTGTGTTAGCGCTGTGTTACTTCCACCTACTGCGAAGTCACATGCATTCCCGCTATTTTACATTATTGCTGTCTTAACGACGCAATTACCACTCAGAAAAACTAAGCGATTACGCAGCCTGATAATAATCGCGATTCATTTTTTATTTCAACGATTTGAATCTTCATAAATTTGTATCGCAATTTATCGTCGCACGATATATCGTTACATGCCTATAAGTCCATAATGTAGCTGAGGAAGAAAGCTGACCCAGAATCAGGGGAGAAACTGGAACAGGGTTTTTAGAAGCTAAGTGTCTCCTTTTCAACCCATCCTGCTTAAGCAGCAGTGATGCCCAGTGTCTTATTTAGTCTCTCTATGGCTGTCATGTGCTCTTCAGCTTCTCTTTGTCCTTCTCTGATCACGCCAAGCGTCGTATGTGCACGATAAGCCACAGAGGGCACTGGTGAGATCAGAACGAGATCAGCAGGAGAACGGCCGGGGCGCTCTCAGAAGCCTAATTGAAATCTACAGCACGTTCGCTTGTACAATCCAGCAGCGCAGTGGAGAAAATTGAATTTCCTGGCTCAGCGGCTCCATCAGAGCAGATGTAAGAAGCGGCGAGCCGGGACACAATCAGGGGAAACGATCCAGAGTCATTGGAATGACAGCGTTCCCTCCTTCTTCTTTTTGTCTTTTTTTTTTTTTCTTTTTCCCTGACTGTTTCGCCTGTCCCGTTGACCTAAGTGGAAAGCGAGAGCACCACGAGAGGAGAAATGGCAGCTATAGCGAAGTTAAAATAGCCGAACAGCTGCTAAATGAATCGCTTGTTCGCAGCCCATTAAGGTCCGCATTGGCAGTTTGGGGGGAGAATATGCACACACTGAAGTGCCTTCTTATGAACTTTTACAGCAAATCAGTGACTCCCTCCCAGACCAGCCCTTAAAACACGGCACAAAAATCCGTTTTTAGTCCAGGAGCCTTAAGGACAGGCCGCATGGATTAATGCTGCTCAGTTAATATACTGTTTACCACAAACAGCTGCTGAGATCATGTTCTCAGAAGGTAATGAGATGGAACTGTAACCATTAGTGGCTTTAAAAAAAAACCCAAGGTCTCACTGATGTAGGATTTTTGCAGATATTTACATATTTTGTTGATATTTGGACAGTAAAATGATAAATGAACCGAGCTTCAGGAAATAAATCATGCCAGTGTGCAGACGATGTAATATACTCATCTCTCTAACCCACTCTGCTGAGTGATATCTAAAGTATAAAGCTAGTGTACACAAGTTTTACTTAAATTATTTTTTTTATGGTGATATAATTAAAAATGATGCAATGTTTTCCAGCGTTTCTGCAACTGCATCTTCGGAAGTGGGATATAAATTCTCAGATCCCCTGTCCGTGTTTATACAGCACAGCTTTTTATATATGTAGATATACTATAAATACTGCAAACTCCGGATTAACTGTTAAACTTTTTATTCACGTAACTGTTGAATAAAGTTATTCAAAAACTATTTAAGTGCAGCAGAGACGCCACATAAGAAATATGTAATTGCTAGGTTAGTTATTGAAATGACTTGGATAGCTAGGTTATTAGCTAATGAGCTAATAAATGGCATGAGCTGTGCTGTCTGGCATCTTCCTTTTTCCGTTCGACACGTGTTTAAGTGTGAAGCGATGAGACGTGATTTACTTGTAACCTCAATAGAGCTTAACGCTGATTGAAGTCACTTGTGTTGTGTTCCTTTATGTTTCTAAAGACTTTTCCATGCATGTAGTGATCTATGATTATAGCTATCGTTATAATTACTGTATTTCTGAAAAGGCATTACCGTTTATAACACATTTATGAACTGTTAAAACGTTTATCCTGTAAGCAGTACCTAGAACACACAATAACACGTTATATCTTCTCATAAATCACTGCAAAGTGGAGTATGGTGATAATGTATAATGTTTTATGAACGCAACTTACAATGCATCGTGTCTAACACTTCATAATGAATCATTAAAGATCCCTATTATAGTAGACGTGTAACACATTTTCATAAATAATTCTTACAATAAGTATCCTGCCTTAGGAATGCGTTATAACACACATGAACGTGGTCATAGTTTATTACAGTTATGACCTTCATAGAAAATGTTACCCGATATCTTTTTTTTTTTTTTTCAGGATCTTAGCTATTTGTTAGCATGAATTTATTCTTTGTTAAAACATTAATTTCATTCATTGAAGGTCTACACAGTGGGCGTGTTCACTATGTTTGAGTTAGATATAGTGCTGAAACACAAATTAGATCCAGAAAAAAATGTACTGGTCCGAATATCACAGTGAGCCATTTTGGGCCCGGAAAGAGTCGACTTTTATTGTTGAGCCGAGTCGAATGATATGACTCACGGAACAGATTGCCATGATTACTGGCTCGTTTTGTTGTGAAGTTGAAGTTAGACTCAAACGTTCGAGGATTCTTAAGAAATGCCCTCTTGTGGATGATGAAATAAAGGCAGGAGGAAAAGGAAAGCAGCTTCTTCTCTAGATATCATTAATCAGTTCATCACTGGAGGAAACGCTGATGCAAGTAAAAAATATTCAAGATCAAGTACGTGGGTCTTGCTGTATAAAACTATTATTCTTAGACTGATAAATTCTAGACTAATTTGAGCTTCTTCTCTGTATAGTCTAGGTTTTTCTCCTGATTGAATTATAATTGTGGACTTTGTGGACATTTTGCTCTTCAGAGTGAGCACATCATCTTGTTGACGTTTTTTTCTGCTCTTTTATTCGCACGTCTATTTGACCTGCTGTCCGACCTCCCGTTAAACACCATCTCTCATCCTCATTAATACCCCGTGCTGTCTGTACACCTCAGATCCCGAAGACCTTCTGTATCTCCCTCTGTCACGCCCAACACCTGACCTCTGACCTGGACAGATACTATCACGACTTCCTCATTTTCTCTGCTCTCAGACCTGCCAGCAGGCTGCATCCGCTCCCTGTGACCGCTCTAAATCACACAGCCGATGGCAGGAGGCTGATCCGGGGCCAGAGGCTTGTCATTTATAACGCAGGGAAATCGCTGTGACAAATCTCTCGCCCATTACCCAGCGTGTAAGCCATCCATTTAAAACGACTCCTCCAGCAAGGCTCAGAATGCTGAAGTATGCCGTCGTCTTCATTCACAGAACGTACTGCAAAACATTCCAGATGAACATGTTATACACCTCGGCACTTTATGGATCATCTGCGCTGTTTACTGTGTGATTGTTCCATTTAGTTTAGGAAGAGCGGCTCAAAAGCAGTCGTACGTCTTCGGTCCACTTATCTGCTACTGCTTTTACATACATAAGTCTTTTTCGCTCTGTTATTGTAAAGGGAGCTTGTTTATGGGTATTTCCAGTACAGGAACCTTTTCAGGAACCTTCATTGAATCAAGGCCAGTTGTGCTTCCTGAGTTTCCTACAGTTTATTTTCCAGAGTTGCTGGTTAACTCCGCCAAGGAGGTTGTGTTTTCGGTGCGGTTTGTTTTTCTGCCTGTAAGCAGGGTTGCGCAAAACCTACTGATCGGAGTTCCATGAAACTTGGTGGCAGGGTGTACCATGGGCGGCCAAGGAAGAACCCGTCACAGGGCAGATCAACGAATTGGTTTTCCCTTTTGCTAACGTTGCAAGACACAGCATGTACCATACATCTTAAAATCCAGTAGATGGCAGTAAAGTTCAATAGTGACAAAACAAAGCCAATGTAGAAATACGATGACTCCATATCACAATCCACATCAGATATCAGTAATCCTCTAGGATACACATGTAGGAATATAATTCTAATAGTTCTGGAAATATATCCAGACATATGTATAAAGTGGTTGCGATTGTAGATTTGCGTATCGAAGAAGAGTCTGCTATTGTCCTTGCCGGAGGTTTGCGCTCTCTGAGTGCTCTTCTAGTTTTCTATAGAACAGGAACTATTAGGGAGGTTCCTGACTAAACTAAAGGTTTCTGATTGGCCATGAACAAGCTTCGCACAATGATGAAACTCATACCTGCCATTAGTAAAGCATGTTTTCGCCCCAGAAGTTTTTCAGCAACCCAGGAACTTTAGGCACTCCTGAGTTGCCTTAAAATGTTTCGAGATCCTTTTTAACAGAACTGACGACTGATTTTAGTTTCCAGGCCAAAGTTCATTTTGAATTCCTGCTCCAGTGTTGCTATTTTTCTTTGCACAATGACGACCAACCCTCTTACCAACCCTGGCATATTAAAACCATAAGGTTACTTGGAACTTTTTAAGCAACCCGGGTGTTTTAGGTGCATTTCTACCACTGGAACCAATGCACGTTTTAGCTCTTAGGCCATAGTTCCTGGAACCTTTGTAATTTTCAGCTCCAGAGTTGCTACTTTTTTTTTGTTTTGGGAAATATTAGGGTGGATCCTGCTATAATGAAGGTTTTTGGCCAGCCAGGAACAAACTTCACATAATGACCAACCCTCTTACGTGCCTTTCTAAAAATACGTGATTGCTGCAGCAGGTTTTCTCCCCGAAAAACTTGTCAGGAACTCGGAAGCCTTTTCCAGGAACCAAGCAACATTTTCCCATAAAGTTTAGGCACTATTTTTTTTTATTCCTAGGCCATCAGTATAATGTAGCATCAGTATATTTTAGGAACTCTCTAGTTTTCATTTAGGAGAGTTATGAAGCCTTTTTAGTTCCCAGAAAGATTACAGGAAGTATATTTAGTAGTCTTGCTGGAATTCCACACACATTACTACTCTGTTCAATATGGAGATTTGAGTGTGGGTTATTCTGAATGCCTTCTTTCTCACTCTTACATGTTTTGTGTAGCTGATTATGGGACTGGGGACCCAAGGAGCGGAGAAGAAGAGCGCCGCCTCCATCGCCTGCTTCCTGGCAGCCAATGGTGCCGACCTGAGCATCCGCAACAAGAAGGGCCAGTCTCCGCTTGACCTGTGCCCTGACCCGAGCCTGTGCAAAGCCCTGGCCAAGTGCCACAAGGAAAAGACCAGGTACTCAGAAAATCATAATCTAGATTTATATTGATTATAATTATTCGTTTTTAGTTCAAAAACTCTACTATAAACGATTAAACAAGATATTTATGGTAAAATAAAAGTCCTGAGAATCCTTCAGTTTGAAAATATAGATATTGTGTTCTTGGTGTTCTCAGGAACATGATGAGCTGTGCTCTGTAGAAATGAATTAATGCATAGCAAAATATCAAGGCGTTTCTGTGCCTTATTTATGTAATCTCACCTTGTATCTTGCCCATGTCTGATCTACATTCATCATTTCCTCCGTCTTTTTCCACTGGTGTCTTTTTTTTTTTTTTTTTTTTTTTTTTTTTTTTTTTTTTTTTTTTTTTTTT
>JAOTRR010000024.1:3104373-3114380 GCA_028570945.1 Gogo arcuatus
GAAATACACTACACAATTCGATGGTTCATATGCTATAATATTATTATTCTATTCAAGTTGATTTTGTGCCCTTGCAGATATTTTGCTCATACACTCATCAGGAGCTCCACTTTTAGGCACTGCCTAAATATCTATATTATTTGTTATGCCCCAGTTTTGCTCTAGTGACAGTGTGCGCTCGAGCTGGCATGGACTCAACAAGTTTGTGCGAAGTTAAATATGACATTAGATCAAATCCATCAGGGTGATGTCTGAACATATGCTTCAGTGGAAGACATGAGACTTTTGTGTAAAAGAGATGACATGATCAACGCCGCTTCTCTTGAAATAGTGACCTAGAAATAGTCATGGAATAGCTTTTCCTTAGCAGAAAGGTCCCAGTGGAGGTTATTATAACAGCAAAGAGGGGCTACATCTGGAATGGGATGTTCAACAAGCACCTATGGGTGTAATGGCCAGGTGTCCACATACTTTTGGCCACATAGTTTGTGTAAAACCTAATCTAGATGTGTTGCTAACTAGCTGACGTTCACTTACCTACATGCCATGATGCAATATAGATCACATTTCCTGTTTGTTTGTTTGTTTGGATAAATCAAATTTACGTAACTGACTGATGACCAAATTATATATGAATTGAAATATAAACTTCTCTGTAATTAAGGTTTCATCCTAATGACCAGAAGGCTGTAGGATGCCTAATAGTGACTGTTAGGGAACCATTGTTTAGGTTGGAGGCGGGACATATACAATCAAGAGAACATTTGATTGGATGAACATAAAACTAGTACGGGATGAGTCATCAAACAAATTGATTTTTTCCCCCTGGAACTGACTCAAATGAACTAAAACTAAAATGAGAATATCTCCGAGAAATAATTTTTGTATTTTTTTTTTTTCTGGATTATAGTATCATGTTGACACCCAGACCGCTAAGGGACTGGTCCAAATGCTCTGTAAGCGAAACTCTGATCTGATCTTGGTTAAAATGTCTGCCAACTTAAACTGAAAGAGAATTAATACACTTTACAGAAGCTTTTCACGGTTCAGGCTTCTTAAATGTTCTTTTTTGGCCCCTTTTAGCTTAATTCGGTGTGCCACGAGGTACAGGCAGGAAAATAAACCAGTTTGGTTGTTGGCACATTCCTTCACGGTTCATTACGCTTTAAATCGAGCGCTGCTCTGTGACTGGGTCTGTGCTTTTTTTTTTTTTTTTTAAATATATAAATGGTTGCACGCTTCCCTGACATCACCGACATTCCAGTAGCATGTTTGACATTCCCTAAATACAGGAGCAGGAATGGAGCATACTGAAAGCCAAAAAAACAACCCAAGCTCCATGTATAGAGATCTATAAATAGTTATGCTGTGAAGCAGTACTTTCAGGAACTCTGTGACATTCCACCTTGCTGGATTCCTGAAACAATGGCTGCTTGTTTATTAGAAGGAACAAATGAGGAAATTCCATTGTGCAGTAATGCCAAGCAGATGGGTTGTGTTGGCTTTCGGGTCAGACACGTCAGAAGCATGTTTTTATTGCGCTGAACTAGCCGAGGTAATGTTCCGTATCACTGATGGGAAGCGTAAATTCTACGACTTCTAGAGAACCGCTGCTGGGACCTGAACGTGGAATCAGGTTTTAAATACTGATCGTGAACGCCTCTAATTCCAGAAGCTTCTCTACTTCTCCAGCGCAGACGTTAAGATAGAGACAACTATGACCTACGTGCAAAAATGGATTGACAAAGAAAACCTGAGATGCTTTGTAGGACCATGAGTTTCTTTTTCAATTCTGTGTCCTAGTCCAAGGAGTGAACTGAATGGATTTTTTTTCCCCCCCCAGTTGTACACTTGCAGTCTGTCACCGTCTTTTCATTTTGACATTTTATCTAAGCGGATATCAATCAGGCTTTAATTTTAAGGCTTGTTTAGCATTGAGACATGTTCGTTTTCCATTAGGAACACCATAACCAGGTTTCGTTTGCTCTCTTTTCTAGGAAAGTGAAAATCTCAGAGCAGGACCTGTCTTATCCCTTTTCCACCAACAGGGAACGGGTTCTGCTCTGGTTCGCGAACCGGATTTTTAACCGTTCAGAGAATTTCGACCAAAAGTAAATTGGTTTCAAACCTGAAAAGTTGGTTCCCAGCTGGAACCAGAATAAAGCTGGTTTCTCCAGTGCAAACCGTGACAACATCAGTGGGCGTGTCGTTAGTTTGGAGAGGAAGCAGAGCGCAGCAGTGGAAAAGGATACAACTACAGAAAAAATGGAATGAAAAAAAAATACCTGCAATAACAGAACAAAAGCTTGCAGGTAATCAATGCATACCGCCATCTTGCTACAACTGTTGACTTCCGTTGTTCATTGTGCAACACTGTCTGTTCATGATGCATCCTTGATTACAACGGTTCTGCTCAAAACTGGTGGAAATGTGGGCTGGTTCGCTGGCTGGCACCAAGGTTCAAAAATCCTGAAGGAACCAGTTCAAGAACCTGTTCCCTGTTGGTTCAAAAAGGGGTGATAAAGACGAGTGTTGCGTAAAGATCTTAAATGTGGTGTGGTGTACAAGTTCGAAAGCTCTCTGTGTAAAGAAGTCACTAAGTTAATAAAGTAAATACATAGCCGAGGCACACGATTTTCTCCTTCACTTTGGGATAATTTATTCCAGAAACTGTGAGCACACCAACCCACACGCAAAACACATTCAATTCTAAATACATCGGTGGATTTATAATTATTACTTCATGCCCCGTTGTAGTCTTACTCATCCAAAAACATCTACAGCCAAGAGGGATGCGACGGTATAGAAATAGAATCCAGTTTCTACGGAAGTGACAAGCATCAGCCATGTTTCAGACACGTGTTTGATGATCGGTTCTCGGTTCTTCTATTTCAAGCCATATTTGATAAACCTTTCCCATTCCAGACGTCTACAAATTAACAGGAGACGAGCGATGAGTGAGTGTCCAGTGAGTTTCTTCTGTTTGGGAGGCCATCGTTAAACTAGCTCCTCCCCTTTTTTTCCCCACATTTGGGTTAATCACCTTAAGTTGAACAGCAAATAGTGATAGTGTTTATAAAACATTTTTAATCTTAGGAATTTATGTAGTTATAGTTTTTTACATTCATGAGGCTACAGAACATTAGTTCTCGAGCAATCTGTCTGGATCATGTGTGTTTTTGTTTCCGTGTAGAGAAATGTTAATGGTTGACTGATTTAGCGGAACATCGCAGGCTGTGTATGGAAGCTCACACACTCTGTCTCGTTGTCTTGCTGTTCTCAGGCGGAGGCTGATTTCCCAGCGTTCCTCACTTGAGACTCTGGAGGACATTGAGGAGAATGCTCCTCTTCGCAGGTATGGAGGTTTTCACCCCACACACACACACACACACACACACACTTACACTTTTGTGTCCTTTGCTTTATCTGCATCACCAAGTAGAGTTGGACAACATATCACTTTTAATAGATAAAATAATAGTAAATATTGATCGTAGCAAATAAATTTTTGTTTCTCTCTCAAACATACCTTTTTTTTTTTCTCCCCCAATACTGAATCATGATTGTAGCACATTGAACCAGCTCTTTGTTGTATTATATAGAATTATTGGTTGCTTCTAATGCATTTTTAATCTTGGATCATTAATAATGTTCACAACATATTGGACCTGCAGCATGATATGAACAATAATTGTGGATGTACTGCCACTGTGTTTTAATTCTTTTTTTTTTTTTTTTTTTTTTTTTTTAAGCCAATCCCTTGATTTTTTTTTTTTTTTTTTTCAGAACATCCACAGCATCCATAGAAACCAGGTCAAATGCTGGTGTAGCTACATGCAACCTCCTACACGAGGCAGATAACTTGATAGAATAACGCTTCTACGCTTTTTCTCTCAGATGCCGAACCTTATCAGGTTCACCCCGACCAAAGAGCTTCAAGAAGGTCCATTTCATCAAGAACATGAGGCAACACGACATCCACAATGGAAGGTACACGCACACACTCTAAACAACTTCTCACAAAGTTCCCATGAACACTGAAACTCAAGAGACCGAAAACATTTTTATTCCTGGCATGTAGCCAGTTTAGAGGTTTTCCGTTTCCATTTGATTCAGAGTGCTGGTTTAGTCGTTATGAATAAAAGGTGTAATTATGGTGGATCAGTGGTTACGGTTCTAAGATGGGGATCAGAAAAGTGCGAGTCTAAATCTCAGGACTGTTGAAGAACCACTGCTGGGTGCCTGAGCCTTAACTGTACTGTATCTTCTCTCAATTGTAAGTTCCTTTGGATGTAATTAATACTGTAATTATTAATTATTAAAACTAAAAATTTAGAAATTAAAATTAAATGTATAGTGAAATGTATAATGAATTGCAAGTTATCAAAGAATTACTTAGAGAATATTTGTTTACTACAAATTTGTTCGTTCTCACTGCAAGCGGACGAATTTTAAATTCACTCAGTTTAGGTTTCTGACGTTGTTTCAATCCCATTTTTCTTCTGTAGACTCGCTGTGCTTCAGTGAGTATGAGGTCATGTGATACAACTTTGCGATGAATAAGGAGGAACAGAGTGGCGCCATTTTAATGTAACAGCCTCCGAGTGGAAATACTGCAGATTCATATTCGTGACTTTGATTTGCATTGAGAATGTGAGAAGTGAGAGGGCAATAAGTATTCAGACACTTTTTTGTTTTTGTTTATTTAATATACTTTCAGTGCACCTATCCACTTCAGATTTACACATACAGTATAATGTCTTTTTTGACTTTTGACTCCTATGAACAAAAAAATAATGTATTAATAAGCATAAACAAATATGTTTAAAAAATGAAATTGATAAGGAAAAAATATTCAGACAATATATTAGTGTGTGTGTGTGTGTGTGTGTGTGTGTGTGTGTGTGTGGTTTACATGAAAATAAGTCAAGTTACTATGGCAGCATATTGCTGCTGCGCCAGAAAAAGAAAAACGGATCAGTATCACGTTACAATGTGAAAAGTTTGTTATAACAGCGTTTTTCGCATTTCAACAAGGTATTTTTTACGTTATTATGACATACAAACTTATCACGTTATAACAAGAAACTTTTCTTGTTAAAAATATACTAATTATCTTGTTGTAACGAGATAAATTATTGTTATAAAATATTTCACATAACGTAATATTTTGTTATAAGGTGAAAGGGTTCATGTTATAACAAGATCATTTATATTGTTAGACTATAATGTGAAACTCATGTTTGAATGAGGAAACGGTGTGCGGAGAATGGATAAACTGAAGAATATGGCTCCTTTATACGATTTGATTAAGTTCTACTTCATGCTTGGGCTGAGATATGGCGAGATTCTGCTGTTATTAAACAGGTTTCATGTTATAACATGAAAAATTGTTAACACGAAAAGTGTCTCGTTATAACATAAGTTTGCATGTCGTAATAACTTGAAAGTATTTTATCACAATAAACTTTTCATGTTATAACATGATACGGATCCGTTTTTCGTTTTCTGGCAGGGCAGCAATACGCTGCCATAAGCACCAGATATTAATGCTGCAAAAAACGTTCAGGGCAAATTGCTCCTGCTGCCGTTATAAAAGACATTGTCATTGGTTTGGATAGATTTCACGTAATCGTGGTGAAGGTGGACGAGCTTCTTAAAGCTCTCTGGGACAATATTATTAAACATTTGAATGGAAAAAGATACAGAGCCAGAGACCTTAAACATCCCCGTTACTACATTTGGTCCGATAATATGCAGGTGGGAAGTTCATGGAATCACAACTAATCGTGGGCCGTGCGAGATTTCCCAGTGCACTCTCCAACTAATGATGAGGAAAGTAAGAGAGAAGCCAGGATTCACTTGAAAAGAGTTGCAGGACGACCTGAAAGCAGCAGGAACAACAGTTACACAGAGAACAATAATAGAAGCATGTCTAACATTTACGTATGAGCGTTTAGACAACTTAGAGTACTTTATTATTTATATTAAAGAACAAAAACAAGTGTTTGAACACTTATTTCCCCCTCACTGTATAATAATTATACATTTCGAGCACATTGAGAGCTTTGAGGCATTGTCAGAGTTTATAAAATGTTTACCAGGAATCATTACCAACAGTTATAATGATTTATGAACATGGGCTCATGCCCATATAAATCACTTTTATTGGCTTTAGTGATATACAAGTGTGGTGTTTTCTTGGCAATTTCGTACCCGCTGAATTATAAATCCTCACCATCATTGCTATTCTTTAATAGTTCTGTTTTTTCTGTTTCTTCCTCAATGCATTTTTCTTTCCAAGGACGTACAGTATGCATGACTTTTTCCATCTTAAAATCAATGTTATTCTCACATACACACCAGATTCTTGTATCTCCTGATCTGTTCTCAGTATAGCTCACTGAATTAGTTCATTTATTATTTTTTGTCTTTATAGGATAGTCCTTATCAGTGGCAGAAGATCCTTCTATAGTGTATTTTCTGTCCTGCCCTATCGACATTGTAGCCAAACAGGGTATGTATTCTTCAGCATGTAAACCTTTTACTTCATCACGCCTCGCCTCGCCACTTTTACCTCGACAATTACTCTTAATTTTACCTCATAAATGACACATGGGTTTTACTTACCCAAGGCAGAAAGGATCAAGGATTTTATTTCCTCTTGTTAAGATTATGTATGAAAATGAGCTGCATTGCTAGCTACAGTAGTTCTTCCAAAATGTAAATAATAAAATATTTTGTTTAGTGTCTATAGCTTTTTTATTTATTTATTTTTTTTTTATAAGGAGTGTTTAGAACTTCTCTGTGAGGAAACAAGTCAGATTTCTGTGAGGGAAAATTTCAGAAAATTAGCTATTCTTGTTTGGTGCTTGCTAGTATACCCTAAAGTAACCAGCATGTAGCATTGCTAGCTGACTATTTACTGAAAAAAATCTTGTCAGACTTCAGTAACCTTTATGAAACCTTTATTTTTGTGGTACATGTCCGTGTTTTAAATGTGCTTTTGTCAAAGTGTTCACACATTAACATCAGAATCCTGGGTTATTTCATTTTTGGAGAACTGTTGTAGCTAGCAATGTGGCTAATTTTCAGACTCCTGCTTAATTGTGTAAGCAAAACTCCCACAAGATTCTTTTTTTTTTTTTTTTAAATACAGTCACTCACTCTGTTCTGTTTTTCTGTTTATTTTTTGTCCAACTTTCTGGAATGTAAAGGGAAACACAGTTTGTCCATCTTTAGTTCTGTGCTGGAGCTACAAGGCTAATTCTGTTAAAATGTAATGGAAGCTTATGGCTACAGATTAGCATGATGAAGCTCATAAGGTGCTTATTCTGCTGCTTGACTTATTACTGGACGTGGTATTCATGATTATTAGTCATCACATTAATTCAGATAATTAAGACTTTTTTTTTTTTTTTTTTTTTTTGGTGCTGCAGTGTAATCAGCATTTATTGAAGCAATGCAACTTATTTTCTTTTCGCTCCCATTCACAGCTCTGGCTTTAGCCTCCATAATTCTTGGCATTATCTACGTCTCTGCACCTGCTTATTTTTCAGCACCGTGCTCACAGCTGACATTATTCACAACTAGTGACTGGAACGGTTTTATGTGTTTTTCTCTTGGAAGGAGTAGGTTTTGTTTTGTTTTTTTTCCACCTCGGACAAACTATTAACGATGGCGTTGTTAATCCACCTCGGGCAAAACCTCGGCGCAGACGCCCGACTGCGAGCTTTCTTCCTTTAAACAATAGCAGCTCTGAGGCACACGAGTTCAGTGTTGGGACTTATTATTGTCTCACAAGTCTGGGTTATGACCTTGAGAATGAAGCTGTGTTTACTGATAGCACACTGAACGAAAGAAATGTTGGTTGGAGGGGGAAGAAATGCTGAACTCCAGTTTTACTTAATACCGGGAACCACAAAAGTGGCTTAAAGTCAGAAAAGTATGTAAAGCTGTGATTATTATTATATGCTGATATTGCAACTTCATATGACAATGTCCTTGTAAATACTTTCTCATGGTTTATAATATAATCATCATCTCTTATTTTGGCTTAATTTTTAAGAATGCTAGATTGTGTAGAGAAAAAACAACTACCTATCTAATGCTAGCATGTGTTACGTAGCTAAATATTATCTTGGCTTATATTTTACACATTTCCTTCTTGAAGCAGCTTGTACTTTCTCGAACAAAAGCAGTGTATGCGCCAGAAAAATAGCTGTCGCTATCTCAGGATCCATCCTCTCGCTATCGGTGCTTTTGGACCAAACAATTCTAGGGACTTATTGAGAGGAACTACCCACCTTCAAGGGCTTGGAAGGAACACTTAAGTGATGTCATGCTAGCAAGCCAGCTTACGTTAGCAGGAGATGCTAGCGAAGATTTTCATATTTCGATTAGATGCGTCAAAATCATGCTGTATTTCCTCCATTGCATATACGCTCAATAAAGCCTAGACTTCACTGGTGGTCCATTTGCCCGTGTTTCTTTTCATTTTTTTAATGCTAACATTAAGAGCTGTTGTTTACACGGCTAACGTTTTACACAAAGTTTTAAAAACGGGGGTTGCGACGCCGCATTGGCTTGTGTTCGACCAATCAACGTATGCTTACATCACTCATGGTTCCTCTTGTGGTTGGAGAGAACCTACCCTGAAAGAGGAGCTAAAAAAGTCCCTCAAAATGGTGTTCTAAGAACTATGATTGTTCTCAGTTCCTGCAGTGCGGACACACAAAAAAGGGGAACTTCGTCCAACAGTTCTAAGAACTATGAAAAAGTTCCTCTGGTACTAGTAAAGAAACAAATGTCATGCGGACTGGGCAGGGTTGCTAGGTCTTGGTAAAAATTTTCCATTCCAACTACTGCACAAAAAAAAGACCTGAAACTAGACCAAAAAGTCTAGTGACAAAACGATTTTTTTTCTTTTTCTCAGTCACGCATTTCTGATTTGCAGTATCTACAGTAACCTTTTATCGTCACCTGGTACAGCAATATTACACACCATATTTCACAATCTTATAAGATTATATAATCATAGATAGACTGTCTGCGCATGGTGGTGCAGCGGTTAGCACTGTCACCTCACAGCAAGAAGGTTCTGGTTTGAGCCCAGCGGCCGACTGGGGCCTTTCTGCGTGGAGTTTGCATGTTCCCCTTGTGCCTGCGTGGGTTTCCTCCAAGTGCTCCGGTTTCCTCCCACAGTCCAAAGACATGCGGATTAGGTTGATTGGTTACTCTAAATTGCCCATAGGTGTGTATGTGTACCCACCCCCAGATGAGGGTTTGGGTCCCTCTGGTGTGCTATAATCACCCAAGAGAATTCATGGAAGCTAGTTGATGGCTTCCTGGATCGCCGACCCTCAACTATAAGGATGACAACAGACACACAGACACTGTCTGCACTTACTCTTTCCCTTTGTTTGCAGGAATTGAGTCGATTTCATTCCAATTAGTTGCTTTAAATCAAGACCTTGGTGGACGCTGACTATTTTTAAACTAGCTTAAAAAAAAAAAAAAAAAGTCTAGCTTTTTCCACCTGCAATCTTGTTACAAAATAAGCCTAATTTGGAGTAACCTCGACCCTGGCAACCCTGGTTCTATGCTAATGGTGGTGATAAATGATATAAGATTTCGTCTGAATGCGATGCCTGTCGAGTGCCGAGGCTCCTTTTCAGTTGTCAGGCACCTCACCTCTGTTTGGAACACACCTCATCTGATGCTTTCTTAATGGGCTGGCTAAAATGTCCAAAAACGCTGACATGGTCAGAAGCCTCCTCAGTGGAAATGCTACGGATATTTGTCCATGATAGCAATACTGTACATGTTGATCACTGTGGTATTTTGTATAATACAGACACATGCTGTACACAACTGAGTACATTGTCATGACCATAATGTCTGGCATTAAAGCATGCCTTCACTGTTGGATCTGATCAAGTTTTAGACTGTGATTCTCTCTCTCTCACACACACACACACACACACACACACACACACACACACACA
>JAOTRR010000024.1:3119277-3129912 GCA_028570945.1 Gogo arcuatus
AATAAAATCCCGAGTCCTCTATGTCTGAGACCGAGACAAGACCGAGTAAAAATGCCGTCGATTCCGAGACGAGACCGAGATCTTCAAAAAGTGGTCTTGAGACCGGTCTCGAGTACCACAAAACTACAATAACGTACTAGAACAAGTGCATTAATAAAGAACTGATTTATAGCCGTGACTACTGTCCGAACCGCTGTTGTAAAAAACGAATCAGCTTCTGCCCTGACCAATCAGAAACCGAGAATTCAAAGGCGCTGTGGCGTAAATGGATTTTTGAAGAAATATTACAACAGTGAGTGCGTTTTAAATGATCCGATTCACATTCGAATAAATTTTGCAGATCTATCTGAAGTATAAGTACGTCGAAGCTGTTTGTGGATGTTTCTGGATATTTTTGCTGTGTCATGATCCGCAGGGAACGAAGTGGGAGATTTCAGGGAGTACGACCCCAACCTTCTGGACGACCCTCAGTGGCCATGTGGAAAACATAAACGCGTGCTTATATTCCCTTCCTACATGGTGAGTCTGTTTTTTTCTTACCATAAACACACACACATTTGCTCACTGTGCTGCTGTGAAACTTTAAACATCACGCTGTGTAAAAATAATTTGTTTAAATCAACTGAGCCTCAAAGTGACCGGTAACTTCATTTTCTGTAGAAGTGCTACAATATATAGTGAAAGAATTGTCATTATTTCAGATTAGATGCCATAAACAACACATAACTACCTGGAATGAATATTTCTCAGAGCAACCCTATGAACATATCCAGATTCTTCTTTGCACTTGGTTCCCATGGGCCTCTTGGGTCAGGTTACAGAAAAAGGAACAGAAAGTCCTCATGCAAGTTTCATTGTTGTGAAATAAAATCAGTAAAAATCCACCTGGTGCACAGTGATGTAAATTTACCGATGAGCTTCGCATGACTGGACATGGTTAAAGGTTAATGAGACGGATGAAACATTTTTTCCATAAAATGATAAAAGAGAACAGTGTCTCTGACGTTTCAGTGTTTGTTTATCCTCAGACACTTCCATTTTTTTGACCTTCTGAAAGACATGCATTAACAGCACTTCAGTGCTGGTCAGATTTATTAGGGTCCAGGCTTTAGCATCATCTTTCGCCGCTGCATGTTATCACGTCTTTGTGTTCCAGCGGAAACGACTTCTTTATCGTGTTTACATAACAGGAGGAGACTCCCCCGGTTCGCTTTCCTGCTCTGGCTGTGTTTTTGTTTTTGGGCTGAATGGGACGCTTGTGCTTGAACAAAAACACCAGTCAAGGTTGTTGTTTTTTTTGACCCCCCCTCCTCCTCCTCTCCCTTTCTCCTTCCTTCTTTTACTGATTTAAAGTCATGACCATTTCTATTGTGTTCATGAAGGACGGCTAGTAGGACAGTGTACGTGTTTTTGGTCTAAAAATACCCAGTTCACACTGTTCCTTTTTCACAGCTGTACTAAAGGAGAGGTTGATGCATTGAGCACAGTGCAGCATGCTTGATCTGCTTCCCAGCATCGATCTCAGCTTCTATTCCTAACGCTGCTGCTTTCCTTTGGAAACTTTGATTTGAAGTTTTGGCAGTAGTTGCAGCGTAGCTGAAATGGTAATCCTGTTTGTTAGAAGATATGAAGGAAGAAAAGTTTGCTCTGTAATTCCGTGTCCCGATAGCGTCTCTTCTGAGCGATCTGTCATTTTTTGACAGAGGTGAAGGAGTCATGTTCTGACATCCTGAACTGTTAAGAGTCTCGGAGCGTTTAATGGAAACCAGGGGTTTTGTCTCGGAGGAGAAATTACAGCTGTGTTCCTTTGGCCTGAACGATGACGCCCGAGATGGAGCAGTCACGTTTACTTTGTATTAAAATCATACAACTATTTATTACAACAATTTAGCCAAACTGGGAACAAAATAGTTGTATTGCACTTTTAACATTTCTGAAATTAACACTTTTCAGGCTTCTTTTGAATCATTGAATAATCAGATCATTGATTTACACTGAGAGGGATGATGGATACATGCTATTAAACAAAACATGTAAAATACAAAATAATAATAAAAAAACAGTTAGCAAAGCGCACCAATATCCCAGCTGACTGTGTTGATAAATTAAGTAATTTATGACCATAAAGGATTAAATACTAACGTTAGGATCTTCAGTCAAATAATAGAAATTTTTCAAGATGCCAATCACAGAATAAACTGCAACAGGGCATGCTGTTATAGGAAAATAATCAACAACGGGTTGGTGTGATGCAGCCCAACATAGTGTTATTGTTACTGTTAGCACCCCCAAGTTGATTATTTTCCAGTAACAGCATGTGTTTTATTCCTCTTATACTACAGTAGTTTGCCAATGATGACTTTTTATGTATGAAAGTATAACACACTATGATTATTTATTTATGGTTACATTTAATGTTGGAAAACATCCATGAAACAAGTTTGTTCTTATCACTTCGGTTATAGCGGCTACAGTCATTTTCTCCCCAGCCTCTTTTTTTTTCCCGTTAAATAGACGTTTAAATAGACTGTTTATGTACAATAGAAGTCACGGTGTTAGTTACTATAGAAACGATAACGAATTACGACTTACAACTACTGTCCGAGGTGCTGTTCTAGAAAATGAAATCAACCCCTTCTGACCAATCAGAATCGGTGATTCGAGAGGATTGTGTTTGTTAAAGGCGCAAACATTATTCAAGAGAAGAAAAAAAAAATCATCTTTGCTAAATCATGACTAAAAGCCCTTAAGGCCTAGCTAATAAAGCTAGCTAATTTGTTGTTAGATTCTACACTAGCATGTCAACAGTAATCATCTCCAACCATCCGTATGCTTCTATGCAGACCACAGTTATCGAGTACGTCAAGCCCTCGGACCTGAAGAAGGACATGAACGAGACGTTTAAGGAGAAGTTCCCTCACATTCGCCTGACGCTGAGCAAGATCAGGAGGTAAAGCTGACCAACACTGGGTCATGTAGCGTATATAGCGAGTGTGTGAGCGTGACGAGGCTGATGGCCGTCTGCTTGTGTGCTGCAGCCTGAAGCGAGAGATCCGGAAGCTGGCCCAGGACGAGTGCGGCTTCGAGGAGCCCACTGTAGCCATGGCCTTCGTGTATTTCGAGAAGCTGGTGCTACAGGGCAAACTCAACAAGCAGAACCGCAAACTCTGTGCCGGAGCCTGCGTCCTCCTGGCAGCCAAGATCGGCGGAGACCTCAAGAAGCACGAGGTCAAGATCCTGATCGACGTAAGTGTGCTCGGGTTTCAGCCCCGAGGGGTTCAGCAGCCGTCACAGTCGTGTATGGACACATGGCTGAGGGTTACATTTCTCAGAAGAGCAACATTCAACAGCTTCATTGTTTAAAGATTAGATTAGATTAGATAAGATAAACTTTACTTATCCTGAAGGAAGAACTTTAGTTCTTTCATGCCAAAGATGAATTGCTTAAGTGATTTGTGCCACTTTGACTTGGCTATCTACAAAAATGTGCAAAAGGCTGTCATTTTGGGCTACAGTACTCCTTTAAACCCCATCCACTGAAGCATTCTTGATTTATGACTGATCCTGGATTAACATTTACCAAGCTTTTTTCCAACATGGAACTGCTTGGTTAATTTTCCCTAAAGAGCACAAAACATTTTGAAATCATTTCTAAACGTCTTGTCTGCATTACAGAGACGCTCAGGTCCTTTCTGATCTAAGAGTAACAGGTTGGAAAGAAGATGATTCACATCCGCTTCCATAAATATTAATGTTTTAAACTCAAAAGGGACGTCAACAGCACACACACGCGCGCACTAGTTAAATCTTTACCTCCGTCTGCAACTTTCATGATGCCTCGGTGTAGCGTTCGGTCCTTGAAGACTGCTTTATAATAAATAAGTCGTGGTATTTTTGCTCTACAGAAACTGGAGGAGAGGTTTCGGGTGAACCGGCGCGAGCTGATCGCCTTCGAGTTCCCCGTGCTGGTGGCGCTGGAGTTCAACCTTCACCTGCCGGAACATGAGGTCATGCCGCACTACAGACGCCTCCTGCAGAACTCCTAGCAGCAGCTCCTCGTCAGGAGAGACGCTCCTCTCTCTCCTGATCGGACCCCCAGAGAAGCTCTATGCACCTGACCATCTCTTTTACCCTGAGGTTTTTTCCTCGAAGGGAGGAAAAAAAAAAACATTTCAGCCAAAGTTTCTGGAAATTTGATTGCCTGCGTAGTTTTTATAGACTTACAAAGGACTGTTTGGTTTGTGTCCAAGCTTCTGCAGTCACTTTGGATTGGAGAATGCTTTTAGTGTATTGTTTTCACCATGGATCGATCTTTCATTCTTTTTCTTCCTTCCATGCTGCCTTCCATGAATTATTTTCCTTTCTTCCATTCCATTCCCTCCCTTTCGTTTTAAATTTCTTTCCATCTTCAATGCATTCACTTCTTTGCCTGATCCTAAAGGGAAGCTGTTGCATGTTGCATTATTTATAGCCTTAAAATCAACCTGTGAATGAATTGAACTTCAAGATGACGATGACTGTTTCTCAGAAGGACCTCGTACAAAAAAGTGCACTTTTCTTGGGTTTCAACAACAGTAGAGGTCACAGACAGACAGTCATTTCATCATCACATTTCTCACTAGGATTCTTTCTAAGCAGCACTCCATGTCTTTTAGCATAACCCCCACTGAGCAGCAAAGAGCAACAGACGTGTTTGAGGTTTTGTTTATTTGAGCATCATCACACTCCTTCTTTTTCTGTGTCTGTGTTTTTTATTTTGGTTTTAAGATGTGGTGGTGTGACGAGCTGCCATTGCGGTTACTGTCCCTGTGCTCTATGTTAGAGTGGACTCTCGGCACGTTTGTAGTGCTACGCTGGAGGAGGGATGATTGTATATGAAAAGGTCATACTGCAGAAAAACAACACTAAAGATGTCGAGTCAGTGGGAAGCCTGTGTGTTTTATGTTACTACAGCGCTCACTGTATCGAAGACCTACGCAGTATTAACAGGTGGTCCAATTTTGATAGCTAACTTGCACTGGGCTGGGAAATTTGTAAAATCTTTACTTGCTTTTTTTTAAGCTAGTTAATGCTTAAAATCATAGACATGATGATTGTAAGTTTTTCCATTACAAAATGTCATTTCAGACTTTTGTTTAACCGTGGATCGTGAAAAATCAGGTACCATATTTCCTGGACTATAAGACATTGGTTTTTTTAATATGTAAAATTCATGTAAATTTACAAATTTTAACTTAAACATATATCCATTTTGTTTTACAGTTTATATTAACGTGGTATATGAACATAATATAACATTAAAAATAAAACAGCCACACTACTGCCATCACTGTGACTGGACAAACAAAAGCTTCCTGTAGCGTGAATTACGTTATAACGGAGTTCTCTTACGTGGCACTAAGCGAGTTTCCTTTTAAACCTATTCATGAAACTGCTGAGAGGAACTTACTACAGAATTCCTAAGCTAAAAAGAAGGGCGGAGTTGACTCTCTTGCTATTGGTAACCAAGTGTTTTGTGAACGAATATCAGCTGATGCAAAGTCGGGCTACGGTAAACCGATCTACAAAACTGATGGAGCTGTTAAACACCAACAAACTGCCATTTAGGGTTGTTCACGATTCAGTCTTCGTGTTTTAGGAGTCCACTTTACTTTCATGTTTTCACAAATTTAGGACGTACTTTTAGGATTGGAGTGCTTTCTGAATCAAAAAAATATTTTTTTTTGGATAAACATGCCCAATTCTAGAGTTTCTCCTAGATTTGTTTTAGCCTCAGGAAACAATACAGAGCTGAACTATTGCAACACTAAAAGGACAAAATGTAAATCTACATAAAACTAGAGATGATGCATTTGCATGATATACAATAACAATAAACAAGATTTTTCCTAGCAGACACAATTCAGAGCATCTTGTATTCCAGGAAATACGGTACATTAAATGGTAGCAAATTCCCAACATTGACAAAATGTTTCACGAGAGCTTTTTAAAAAAAACTGTTTCCGTAATCAACTGAGGATGTTTGCAAAGAAAATCACTCGTGTAAATATGCTGCTTTGCTTGTTAAATAAAAAAAAGCAAGGAAAATCTGTAATTTTGTATTTTATTTTTGTTGCTTTAAGAATTAGGATTATACAGCGGCATTACACGTTAAAAAAATAAAATGCAGAGCTGCGGAAGGGGTGGGGGATATTATTCCAAGAAAAGAAAAAAACAATTTCCAAGATTTAAAGTTGTAAATTTACAAGTAAAAACTTGGATATTCTTAGACTGTAAAGCCATAATTTGGAAGAAAAAAGTCAAATTACAAGAAACAAAACTCAGAAAAATAATGGGGGGTTTTTTGTCAAGAAAGCACATCTCTTCCCTCTGCAAGGTTAGATCAACTTCATCACACCACAGACGCCACGGCTGAGGCAAGAGTTATAGGAAATGCAGTCTTTCCTCCTCGATCACAAGAATAAAGCGCTAAGAGATTTTCAACTACGTTTCCCAGAATGCACTGCAGCCGGGAAGCATGTGATTGTTGTATTTCCAGGATCCAGCAGGAGATGGATGTATAAACTGCACAACTTTAACAGTTTACTTTTCTTTTTTTTTTGTCTTAGCTGTTTATAAATGAATAATGATTGTGCGAGAGCAGTTTCCCGTTACATTCAGTGCGTGGATTCTTCTCATTTGCCCAAATCTCTTACTTTGAAACAGCTGAGCCGAGAGTTATAGGGAATGCGGTCTTTGTAGTCGATGTGGTTCCTTGACCAAAAAAACAAAAACAAAATAAACCCACTATTTCCCCCCAAAGTTTTGTTTCTCATAAATTTGTGATTTTAATCTTGGAAATTGAGTTTTTTCTCGGAATATTACCTCTTCCCCCAGCTCCGTAATTTATTTATTTTTATATTTATTTACTTATTTTACCTACAATGGGCCTAATACGCCATTGCAGGATTAACTGTAGCTGTAGGAAATGAAACGTTAGAGGATAAAGAGGTCAAATTATGAAAGATTCCTCTTTTTTACCTTTTGGGGTAAGTGGTGATTGGTGTACATGTTTTTGATATACAAAGAAATACCACTAAAAGGAGAATCCACTTGAAGTACAATCTGGAAGAAGAAGAAAATGAAAATCATTAATTACACAGTCCAGGTATTACCACTGCTGTAAGGTTTCTACTGATAAAACTGAAGTGAGAGAACGCTGAAGGAAATTCACTGTGGTTAAAAATAAAAGGGTATCGGTGTCAAACAGCAGAATGAAACTGACTCATGGTGGCTTTGTTTAAAAAAAATCTTGTGCCTTGTTCTTGCATTGTCCTGACTGCATCAGTCTTCCGTTCAACCTTAACCAGAGCATTGCAGCTTTTGCACAGCCAGCGATGATGTATACTGAATGATTTCTAACAGAAAATCCTGCAGTGTTCGTTCTGACTTTGTAATATGATTCTTTTCACTTCTTCCTTAATGTGAAAACAGGATTCATATAGAAACCTATGAGAGATGTTTGATTATCTGACATGCCTACTTTATATTTCTGTCAAATAATCTTTTAATCACTATGAAGCCAGAAATCATAGCCACCAAGAAGTCTAGTGCTTTTTGTTACTAATGTTTATGGCAGCCATACAGAAGACATTTGACCTTGCTGTGACCTTGACCCTGTTTGAAGCAACTCCAGAAATGTAAATCAGTTCATCTGCTGGTTACCACGATAACGTCGTATAAATCCTACAAATATTCAAGCACTCGTTCTTGAGCTATTGCTAAGCTCGGATGATCTCGGATGGATGGACAGTAGGCTTGGGATCGATGCCTTTTTCATGCAGCGATAATCAGAATATTTTCCTGATGATTATCAATATATCCACATTTTGCAAAGTTGCGAAGGCTTATCGGTATTCAGCGTCATAAGGAAGCACCACTAGATGGAGCCATATTAGCCTGCCTGATTGTGAACTTGCAAGCGGTGAGCAAGTTAACTTAGTAGTAACTAATAACAAGGCCCACAGATTTTATTTCGCCCCCTTGTGGTCTCCAAAAGCTATTATTCCAGACGACATTAAATGGAAGGCCAATTAAACGAATTGAAAAGCACGCATTAGGCATCTAATTTAAATGTCAGCTAATTTTAACACATTGATAAAACTATATGCTGATCAATAATCAATATGACGGTATTTTATTACAACCCTAACGGACAGACACACCGATGGCAAAAATTGTAGCTAGTCAAAAATGGGTCTTGAACATGAACGTCTAAGTAACATCTTTGTATGACAAACGTAAAGGAAGCTATTGAAGAAAAACTATTTGACCTTGACCCTGTTTGGAGCAAGTCAAAAATGTAATCTGTTCGCTTGCTGGTTACAATAATAACTCCATATAAATCCTACAATCATTCAGCCACTCCTTCTTGAGATATCGCGCTAACAAGGATCTCAGACGGACAACGCAAAAACAAAACACTTCAACAACATTGTGATGTAATTCAGAGAGCCACTGGCACCTCAGAGGTGATTAACAGCATTTCCTGTGGGAGGGATGGTGTTACTCTCTCTTCCCTGTCAATCACAGCAAGACTAGCCAAGTGAGCCCATGTATGTGGAAGAGGGCAGACAGCACTTTCCTCAGTGTGATACGCTGTACTGTGAAATTGCAATCATTGACAAATTGAGACATGCTGTTCTGGGAAGTAATTAACTTCTGGGTGGGAACAGTAACTCAGCTTTGCATCGAGCCGCATCACATCACCCTGCCGTTGATCATTTTCTTGTAACATCATGTCTGATTAGGTTTTATTCCTCACTTAACTTATCCAGGGCATTTTGAGCAACATCCTGAGTGGTAGTTTCACATTAACTCATAATACATGAGCATTTTGCTTCATGAAACTGATTATTGAACGTGCTTGATGCTTAATCATGAAAGAACTGATCTGATGAGGCAAACACAATGTGTGCTACTTCCACGCCGCACTTCGACCTCAGAGCAGAGTGTCATTTACAGTGACACTGAAACGAGCACGCTTGTTAATAATTGTTGAGGTCTGAATTGCACTGTGTCTGGCTGAGACGTTTACTGGATTAAACTGTTCTGTATATCAACTAACAAGACAAGTGCAGTCATTATCATGTTATCAAAAGTCTGACTATAAACACAATCTCAGGTGCAGCTATAAAACAGAGCACGTGGTCTCCTCAAAGCTCTGCTGCAAGCGAGAGGACGGTTTTCACACTGGGCCAAGATAAACACGACCGCAAGATAGTCACGCTGCGATCAAAACAAACACATGGCTACAAATCCAGCGCTGGCTTAACTGCCACTATTGAGTCGCTAATTCCCCCTTCAGCTCACCATAATCAGGCTCTATTGAGGATCTTTCCTGAGTCATGGTTACATCAGTGACCCTCATTGTAGGCAAATATGTAGTGATCGTCACTGGCATTGCACTAGCTGGGATTTTGGCTGAGGCAGCGATTTACCTCCTTCCCCTCCATGGTGACTCAGTTTCCCCACCGCTCTTTGGTGGTGGGCCCGTTTGTAAACAAGGAAGCTGCTCTGAATGAATGTGGTGATGAGGATTTACTGCTTTACTTTGAACGAGGTGACTCACTGCACGTTTATGCACCTCTCATACGGAAAAGAAAGAAGGGCAGATGGCTGAGTGAAGGTGATCCCTGCTCTCCTGCACCCGAGACGGATACGCAATGCCTTTTGCCTCAGCCTACTGTCAAATGACCTCCTCTACTATGAACCTGTGACGCAAAACCAAAAGGACACAGAAGGAATCTGGTTAAGGTTACTTTAACCGACATGTAGAAGCAAGCCTGAATGGAAACACCATTCTGTTAAATGTGAATTTGGCCAGGGGAAAGAAAAAAAAAAAGAGATCAGGAAAGAATATCAGTAAAGAAAACATGCCATAAAAGGTTGGCAAAATAACGAAGCACAAATATCTTACCATAATTGAAGAAATGTCCATGATACACTTTCATTCGCTAAACACATTCTAAAATGTGCATGGTTTCATTTATAAAAGTGACAAAAAAAAAAAAAAAGGTTGTAACGTTTAATCAGCTACTTAGACTAACTGTCTATTGTAGGACCCCATGATACCTTTTCCAGGTTCTCAGTAACATGACAAGCTGCCTTTACATCGAGAGAGAGAGGCTCATGAAGGAATGAATGTTTACAGTTGCTATAAAATAAGTAAAATGTTTCGCAGACATTCCACAACACTAAATGTAACTAAAAACGGACAAAAAGTACAAAGTCCAAGGTAAAAACACAAATAATTATGATTATAAATTAAAATAAATTTGCTCGTCTTGGCAAACTGCGGTGTTATAAGAAGAATAACTTCAGGACATGATGTTAATTAGAAAATAATTATAAACCATGTGCTAGCATTTCCCTATAACAGCTCACCCACAAAAGTGTTTTAATCCTGACTTATTAGACTTTGGGTGGTTTGTTCTGCATCTCTGAAATACAAACCTGTTTAATAATAGTGTAGCAGGAAACGGTTCACTGCAGAAGCTACTCTAGCTAGGAAGTAAGGCCTGACCGATAAATCCGTGTGCTGATAGAAGAAGAAGAACCAAGGCCGAAGCCTTTATTTTTGTCACATGTACTCTC
>JAOTRR010000024.1:3193885-3224779 GCA_028570945.1 Gogo arcuatus
CACACACACACACACACACACACACACACACACACACACACACACACACTTCTCTGAAGCTTGTTGTTTATCTCAAGCTAATATGCTAGCATACTAGCATTAGCTAAAAAAGCAGGAACTGGGAAATTCCCCCTCATCTTTAAGGTCTGGTGAATGGGAACACTTTGGCTTCCCAGTAAGTTACTATGTAGACGGCCAACAAGTGATGGATCGAAGTTTTGATAGTGTGCTAAAGTAAATCCTGCAAGTAAAAGTACCTTATACGTACCGGCACTAACACCACTAGCATCTACGCTTCTGCGCCAATGTGTTTTATAATTTTGTGTGAGTTAGTAGAACGAGATGAAAACAAAAAGCAACACACACATTTTGTGTAGGGTTACACCCCTAGTACTGTAATTAGCCACAAAAGGGTGTGGAAGGTCTTACCACAAACGCATAGCAGAGCAAACCATTTTACAAAAAAACGAGAAATATTACTTATCATACATTCATGGGTGTACATTTTTGTACATCACAGTTTCAAAACGACATAATTCAGGCTGTTTTATTCTGCATGTCAATGGACTCCTAACACTCCTGGACCTGGGACAGCTTCCCTGCTTGTCTTTAACCATCACCACAATCACGTTAACGAAAAAAGAAAGAAGACTAAATCTTTTCTCTATGGCCTACATTTTTCCACGTCGAGAGACAAATAAGGACCAAAATCAAGGCAAATGTTTATGTGCCTTGGAAAGGCCTCCCTAACAAGTCAGTGTACATCTCCAGTTACATTTTGCTAAAGTTTAGCTGTGTTTATCCTGAGGCCCAGGGCTGGAATGCTGGCAAAAAAAGTCTCTTTAGTGCATGTAGAGGTAGCATTCGCCAAATATGTTCATGCTAACCTTTTACACAGTTCAAAAGAATGTCTTCTTGTGCATGTTGCAGTTATGTGACGTCTCAGGACGATGTCTGATAAAAGAAGAGGAGATCATCAATCCTAAAACGTCTGCGGTGCTAACAAAAAAGTGCATTCAAGCCATTTGGATCCATTACCTTTTGAATTGCTAATGTGATCACTGGTGTCTGGAAAGCTTTAGAGCCTATTCATGATGTTGAGAGAAATACGGATCATGAGCAGCAGATTCATGGCAGTAAATGACCTCTTTATGTCATTAACTAAGAAATGGTATAGCTATGCATTTCTTTAAATGAGGCTTTGTGAAATGCAACTCAAAATCAGAGAAAGCAGCCTTGTTGTATGGTTTATATGAAAAAGAGAGACGCCCTGTTTCTCATAGTCATGGTAAACATTTGACTGGCTAACAAGCTAATGATAGTGTGCATTGCTACTATTATTGCTTTTGAATTGCATTTGTAAAGAGACATGGGGTTCCAATCCCAACTCCAAATGGCACATGAAACTGTGCATTATGATGTCCATAGTACATTAAAGTCATCGTTCTCAATTCCTTAATTTTCCTAACAGACAGTGGAGTCAGATGATAGTTAAAGCACACAGAAGAGCAAGAGTGAAAAGGTCAGATGTCATGAGTGAAGAAGAATGGTTTCCGCTATGCAATTGTATTACAAACTCTGAAAATGTATTATCTCCAGTGAGAAAAGATCTGTCAACTGACAAACGTGAGCTAAAGTCGACCCCCTGATTTCTAAAACATCTTTCAAATCGTGACTTTGTGCTATTTTAAACTTTTCATGTATAAATTATAAAACATATCCATATTTTTAGATGGGGTTATTTCTCAAGAACTGCATGCAAATTCAAATGAATTTGGACTTTTTCTAAAAAGCTTTCACTAAAAGCAATAAAACAATATTCTGTGAAAATATTGAGAAAAAAATATTGAACAAACGTTTGTTTAAAATATTACAAAAGTTAATGATTGAATGTACCATTTTTGAAACAAATACAGCTATTGTGCAGGTAAGTTACATGAAGTCTAATTAGTGGGTGGGAATTGGCAAATTTGTCAAGAAAATGGAGTGAAATTAAAATAAAAATGTCTGGTCTTTTTCAAGTCTTCAGCTGTCCAGTTTGGGTGAGTCTGTGCACACTGTAGCATCAGATTCTTGTTCTGAGCCTGATGTGGTCTTCTGCTGTTGTAGCCCATCCGCCTCAAGGTTCCATGTGTTGTGTTCTGAGATGATTTCTGCTCACCGTGGTTGTAAAGAGTGGTTATTGAGATTTTCCGTAGCCTTCCTGTCAGTTCGAACCAATCTGGCTTCTGACCTCTTTCATCAACAAGATATTTCTGCTGACTGGATGTTTTTTGTTTTTCCCACCATTCTGTGTTAACTCTAGTGACTGTTGTGCGTGAAAATCTTAGGAGATTCTGAAATACTCAAAGTAGCCTGTCTGGCAGCAATATGGTGAACATTAAATGAAACACTTGATCTGAATCTGCATGATTTTGTACACTTTTCTGCTGCCACACAGATGGCTGATTGGATAATTGCATGAATGACCAAGGGTACATGTGTTCCTCATGAAGTGGGCAGTGAGTGGACATCTTACACATCTAAAAGCAGCCTTAAATTAACGGTCCACGATTGTTGACACCATACATAAAAGGGTTCAAGTCTGTAATAATCCTACATCCCAGGAACATGCTCAGTTATTAGGCGTCCTCGCATGTCTGCTTCAAATATTCTTCTGGCTTCTAAATCAAGACAGTGAGTCAGTCAGTCTCACTGTAATTATCTACTTTATGAAGACTTCGCAAACCTTACAAACCCATTTTAGGCATTTGTTCCTCATAGAAATATGACCACACCAATCTCCAATAGCCTCCCAGTCACACTGCACTCACACTCTTCTGTCTTACAGGAAATAGAGGAGGCCGCTATGAAGAGAGAGTGAGTGGGCAGTAGAAGCCGGCCTTCTTTCCTGTTCACCACACGCTCCTTATGCTATGGCATGAGAGGGGGTGGGGCGGCTACCACAGGCTGGATAACCCACACATTTCACACATCATTCCAGCCAGAAAAAAGCAGCTGCTCGTCAAATCCCCCCATCACCACCCCTCCATCACACAAGAGTAAATGTTCCCAAAGTTTTTCCCAGTCTTAGAACCAAGCAGGCAAGATCCAGAGTTAAGATTTACTGACCAACCAGCACCCATTAGTGGCACTGGTTTAGCTTAGCTTTCCACCACAGATTAACTAAAGTGTGCACGCCAGTTGAGTTGAGTCACTGGAATGTAGTGAATTAAATGGAGGAAATTAAAACTAGGTAATGGCCTGAGAATCAAGAACATCTGACTGCACTCTTTAGCTGTTGGTTTAGCTTAGCATTCCAACAGACCTCAAATTAACTTACGGTTACTTAAATCCAGGGGCGTAGTCAGACCTTTTACTGGTGCTGACTGTCAATAAAGCAGAAAAGCATAGTTATCAGGTATCTCCTGTATCACCCTAGCAATGGGTGAAAAATTTTTCATGCTATGGATAAATTGTAGATGTCTACACCTTGATAGCATGTGCAGAACATGTGTGATGTGGATTAACAGATGAGAGTCTGGTGTGAATTCAGGGTCTAGGTCAAAGAATTTCTGACTGAGCACATTACTCTGGAGCATTCTTGGGTTAGATGTTAGATGTTAACAGTGGTGAATTAGCTTAACCTTATCTCACAGTGCAAGAATACAGTGAGGTTGGTATTGAATTGTACATTTTAGGAAGTGAATTTGGAATAGATTAAATGAAAATAGAAGCCCAGAGAATGAGGGTGTAGTACTGACGAGTAGGGGGTGAAACTCCTTGATGCTGTCTCCATACAGTTAGTCAGCACACACTCACTATTTTGCTCTGCTTTGCACATTATGACACACACTCTTTTAATCATAAGTGAATAATCCTACTTGGATGGAGACTGGTACAGAATTAAGGTTACTTGCACTGACTATGGCTAGTGGGCCATGTTGCAATATTGGGCGTCTATTGGGTACAGCCTTGGCAAGCTTGTCAATAGTGTGACCCATCGATTTTTCAGTCTGTAATCCAAAAAGCCCTGTTACAACTTGTGCATGACACAGCAAGAAGTCATGTACAAAATGCAGGCTGCAGGCCAAGAGCTGGTCTTCAGTTAGTCAAATCCTCCATGGTAGGCCTTGTGTAAATCTCAGAGAGGAAATGAATTAATCAGAACCAGGTGGCAGGGCTCTGTGAGATTCCGATGTGGGATCGGGATGGGTACATATCTTTACAACTAAACGTGAGGTGTCAATGTTTTTACAGCTTCTAAACTCATCTGAATTGAAGCCCAATGCTGTCTGAATGGGACAGTCATCTTTTCCAGAGACAAGAAGCCACGGGATGTGGCCGAGTGGCCAAAGAAACAATAGTTCTGCTTGTCTGGGGCTTTAAATCCAACACAAGCCAGTTGGTTTAAAGCCACCCCCTCAGTCTAAACACAAAGAGCCCCTGGCTGTCTGCCTTGCATCACTAGTTTCAGCCATGAAAGTTGGACATTAATATTATTATCAGGCCTAGTGATAGTGGAGTTTCTTACAAATGGATGGCTTGGAATCAAGCTATGAAACATGACCAAGGGCTTTGGAATAGAAAGAGAGGTGCAGGATGATAGTCCAGCTGCTAAAAAGTTCTCCTGATTTAAGAATAAATGCCGCTTTCCCACTTGAATTTTTTCAAGACCCAGGACCACTTGCCCTGAGATGTTGGTACATTTTGTGAAGTGTGAAAGCTGAAGCCCAGAAGGGAACCAGCGCGACCGATCCATGGGCGGCTTGAAAACGGTGGTCTAGGGCCTGAGGCACAGTCAGCATCACGTGTAGAAGCTATCTGTTCTTGGTGCAGCATGCCAAGGAACATTGGTTCAGTTTGTCATGTTACCTTCTGTTTCAAGTTTTGTGATGCCGGAGAAAGGGTCGTTATGGTCAGCGGAGCAGACACAACATCTCGCTGATATATCAGACCAGACTTTCAATGGACTTTGTGGTGCGAGTGCTAGCACTGATGGCATCACAAAAATTGAATGTCTTGTGCCTTGTGCTTGTATAATTAAAAATAATTTTGTAGGAGAAAACCTCCTCGTTTGCAGGAATCCTGCACAATGACATGCCATGCATCCAAGAAGCTGGAAATAATAAAAAGAAACAGTGCCTAACATTTTGCAAAACTGTGTGCACAAAAATGACATATGGAATTGTACAATCATCCACGGTCTGGAAGGAATTCATCTATGTGAAAGCAAAACTGGAATCGAAATTATTAGCCCCTCCACCAAATAAACCCAGGTTCAGCCCTAGGTGCAGACTCAAGTATTCAAGCCAAGTGTTTAAACTTTACCACCGTTTTTTGTTTTTAACATATACATCTATAGTCCTAAAAAACGTTCCTCAGAAGTTATTTTGAGGGCTAAGGACAGAAAAGTTATTTATTTCTGACCAGGATATCTGCTAAGGTCCTACATAGACATTTTAGGAGTTTCACCTTTAGAAAGGGACAAACCAAATAACCCTTTTTCCCCTATGAGTGCATATACTGTATGCTTCATAATGGCTTTGTGAAGTGTTACTCAGAATCATGTACATAAACAGACTAGAAAGGATATATGTTACAAAACCAATCTATTTTCTGTTAGGACAAATCATCTCTATTAGAAACTACCTTGATAAGTTCATGCTAATATTAAGCTGTTTGCAGTCACACATTTCAATTCTCCTCGCACACCAAACAAACAAAACAAGCTGGATGACATCAGGGTGATTTTAGGAACAGATGCTAGAGTCCCTCAAGATGCAGTGTTATGATCAGTGAAGAATGTTCCATGTTCCCAACTTTGGCACTGCTGTACACTTGCACAAGATATGAGAAATGTACCCAGTGAATTCAGCACCATTGCATCCAGTGATCAAGTCCGCCACGGATCCTGCACATCATGACCTTTGGTAGCTTTGGATGAGCAGTGGATGTAGGCTTAATAGGTAGGATTTGAGGATTGAGATCATGAAAACAGTAGCAGTTGCGTAAATCAGAACATAGCATACCAGATAAGTGGTATTAATGGCTATTAAAAGTTAATCTTGTCTGAATGCCAGGCACACTTGAAGCCTCAGGCAAGGTGAATAACATACACACCCTGCTGATATAGCCTGATTAAATTAACAAGTGTGAAAATAATGATTCCGACTGTTTTGCTCTAACTGCGTTAGAGGGCATTGACTGCACTGTTGTGCTGCTTTGGATTCCACACATAGTTCTGAGTGGGCCACTATGACAACACAGTCTGACTTGCATACTTGCCCTCTCGACCCACAATGATCCTCTAATCTCTGGGTCATTTTCCACACTTGTGATTACAGCAAAATTCGAAAGCTGTTATAATACCACAGCAAGAGCCTGTATATTAAAAATTCCAAGCATCTATAATCAGCCTGGAGTGAGGCTTAATTTCAGATCACGAGGCCTGGATCATTTCCAGATTTAAACTCAAGGGAGATTTGGTCATTGCCACAGATCCCAGATCCCCAGATCTATCTCCGAGAATGGACAGCTGCAGAAAAGGTTTCCTCAAGGGTTCTTCTACAAGGGTTCTAACTAGTAAAAATGTTCTACTTGGATCCTTCTATGAAATAGGGAGAGGATTTTCAGACCTGCTAACCATAAAGAGGAATAATGCATAGTCCGGTCAGGGGTGAGGCGGTATGGGGTAAAAACGCAGCACGTTTTCAATATAGTCCATTCACAAATCACTTGCCTAAGGTAGAAACCGGTGTCTGTATATACGAAGTTTTAAGATAACCACCAGATAATGGTTAGTGTAGTATACGTTCAGGAAAGTAGAAAGGTTTACATTCTTTCTTGCTATTCTAGGAAAAAGATGTTATGTACAACAATTAATAAGAGAGTATGCATTTCTCGTGTCTATATCTTAACTAAAAAACATAACTGGCAACTAAGCCCCTTCCCCCACCATCCTCAATAAAACCCTGTATATATACACAGTGCTTGTATAATGTTAGCTAAGTCAGACATACACTGATATGAAATAAAATCTATTTATGAACTCAAAACATTCCCCTTTTACTGTGGCAGAAATCAAGCATAAGAGATTACGAATGTGAGATGGAGGGAAGGGGGCGGGGCTTCCAAGGTGTATCAGTGAGTTCAAATCACCTACACAACTGGCATTCTTTTCAGATTCACATGTCGATTGGATCATCTACCATTTCTATAGGGGAAGGGGGTCGAGGGAGCGTAAGACTGCTCTTTTTTGCATACTCTGATGTTAAAATGCAGAGTTCCAACACAAAATGCATAAAGCTTAACAGGTCTGGGTTCTATATAGTCCCTTAAGAACACTTTCTCAGGATGCTAGACGGAACTTATTTTCAAGGAACCTAATTCTGAGAACCGCTGCTTAAAGTCAATCATTTGGATCTGTTTCAGCGCAGCACAAAAAATGCTAATCCAAGACATGACAAAAACATGCGAGACAAGCTAGCTGAATCTTTATAATAATAATAATAATAATAATAATAATAATAATAATAATAATAATAATGTCTTTTTTTATTTTTTCATCATTACCGTACAGTCATAAATTGTGCTTACTGTACATCCTGGTCCACCTTCAGGGCAAACACAGGTTCATGTGGAAATCATTTGTTCCACCTTTAGATAGCTCATAAGGAACAAACAGCACTCCCACAACTCTATAGTCAAGTGTTTCACATCCTGTACACCTGCACTGTGCAGTTTTGTGGTTTCCCTCATCAAACACTGATTTTATTCATTAGATCATTTTCGAGATTGTCGATGCAAATCAAATTATGCTTCCAGGATTGGGCAATTGCTTTCTGAATGAGCGGGGTCATCCTGCAGAGTTTTAATCAGTGCATGCATCTCTAGTACGTACATCGTCTCGCAGAACTTCACATAATGCAAGCTGTCACTGCGGGAATGAAGAGGCAGAACTTTGAATATTCCAAGAGCCCAAGGGTTTTATTTTGCATTCACATAACAAGTGTCTTTAAAAGGTTTTTATGTTATTAGAATCTGACTATTTCTAAGGCGCAATGCGTAAGCCCACTGCAAAACATTCCCTTGGAATAAAAAAAAAAATCATATATTTGTTGTGAAATAATTGTACAAAAAACTAAGTGCGGTTATTGTTTGTGGTATAAAATCATCCAGTTATGCTCTTTCTGTGTTTGCAATGCCTCTAATTACAACAGGGCAATTCCAGTGTTGCGGATGCGACATTTGAACTTGACATTTGTCTCATTTCCTGTTCAAACATAACATCATTGAGTCAACAGATATATCTGGTTATGTGACCTTTCAAGGAGCATGTAGAGGGATATTGAAAATAATATTAAACCCATGGACATACTACAAATACACTGACGAGAACTGTATTAGGAACATCATACTAATACTGACTAATACTGACTATACTAATACCATAGAATTCTGACTAACACTGACTAATTACCCCCTCCACCACACCACCACCACCACCTCACTGTTCTTGGTTGACAGAAGTAGAACCTGATGTGGTCTTCTGTTATTGTAGCTCATCCTCCTCAAGACTCAATGTGTTGTTTGTTCTGAGATGCTTTTCAACACACCACGGTTGTAAAGAGTGGTGAGTCTGGCCATTTTCTTCTGATGTCTCTCATCAACAAAGCGTTTCTACCTGCAGAACTACCATTCACTGGATTTTTTTTTTTTGCTTTCACGCCATTCTTTGTAAATGCTAGAGATTGTTGTGTGTGAAAATCCCAGGAGTTCAGCAGTTTCTGGAATACTCAAACCAGCCCATCTAGCACCAACAACCATGACATGGTCAGAGATCACATGGATAATTCCATGAATGAGAAGGTGTATAGGAGTTTCTATTAAAGTGGTTGGTGGGTGTGTATATAGCCAGAATTGCTATCATTATAGTTTTTTACAGTCAGTCTATGGAGACAGTCCTTGGTATGCCTGACATCTGTACCGAAAAGATCAGAATCCAAAAAATATCCAAAACATAGGCTGAATTTGTCTTTTTAAACTGACTCAGTGTGACACATTTCATTTCAAAAGGCCATGCTGACTCTCCATGATGGAAAACCCAGGCCCATCGTATTCCCGAAACATTTTTATTTTGCAAGCAGACTCTTTTTCTTGGCCTTATAACCATCAATCAGTTCCCAAAACACCTCAAGAAAGCCCGGTGCTGTCATACCACCTTGCAGAAATGTAACCCTGAAACAGTTTGTGTTTCTTCTGGTACATTTAAACGTGTCAAAACACCTCAAAGCCAATGGGCCAATGGTTAGTTTCTCCACAGGGGAACAGATATAACACACACACTGGACTAACAGTGATTGCTTGATTCTTCTTAAAGCAAAATATTCAACTTTAATATCAGTAATGTCTTGTGAAGCTGATGGATTAGTCATTAAATATCTTATGACTGGAATCAAGTGAGCTAAGAATATTATTTCACTGAAAATATATAATGATGACAAATGAAAGCACATGAAACCCTTAATTAAGGAGGAAGTTTGCTATAAAAACCAAATTAGTGCTGTGTTTTTCTTTGAGATGTGAGAATCCAGCAGTAAATAAGCTTCCTGCGGTGAAAAGCCATCACCCACATTATGGAAGGAAATAAGTTCTTTCATTATTAAAAAAATAATATAGTTGGGAAGAAAAAATATTGGCACTGCAATAAGAAAAACAAGTACAATTGCTCCTTAATTTGTTCAATTATAATTTTGATAATAAAATATATAATTTAGCCTTGGAGCTTAGGATGATTAGTTTAAATTATTCCTTGCCTTCATAATTTTTCACAATTTTGGTCATGATATTTCCTGCTTTTGGTTGGTTGGTTTTAAAACATTTTGCTAGCATACTGATGTGAATCGTGCTGTGTGGGATCGATGCTACAGAATAAATCACATATTTTCATTTCATTCAGTACTTCGTACGAAGTTTCACCTAGTGAAGTACCCTCTATACAAGAGCACTGAAGTCTTTACATGTAGTATTTAACAATCTATTTGATTTATGACCTACATTTATATCTTATCTTCTGTCATAAAGCTATCTCAGCCAGACATTGCTAGCTAACGTTAGCTAAGAAAACCAGCTAGTCATTTTTTTTACTGAGGAATCAAGAGATTTGAGATTTTTAAATGAACGCAAATGAAGCACAGGATGCAATGATGAGGATGTTTGTACCACACGTTTTACAGTAAAGTCACAGTAATTTCGTGAAGCTTGTGTATCAACATGGCTCTCTGTGGCTAGCCTTGAAGCTAATCTTGCTTCAAAGAACCACAGAATCTTGGAATAAAAGCCTTTTTGTTGGGTAGGTAGCTGTTTCTTGAAACCCTCTCTGTCTCACTAAAGAGAAATGTGCCAAATCTCTCACTTTCTCCTTTTTTTCTCTGCCCACAACCACTTCCTTCCTGTACATGATGCTGAATTGTGAGTAGAAGTCCTGTTTGTATGATTAAGTAGCCTACAACATGAATATACACACGCATTATCCAGTAACACTCTAGATTTGGTTTTCCAGGGAAGCACACTAGGAATTTTCGTGGACTACACTATTGTGCAGTGGGGTCATTTTATTAGAAAAGTCTTTACAGTGGCACAGTGGTAGCTTAGTGGTTACATATCTAATACTAGTTGTCTGCTTGGTCCTTGAGAAAGTGCTTAATACTAAACTTTGGGGTTGGATTGGATTAAATTCTGCCTCACTTTGGATAAAAGTGTCTCCTGGATAAATTAAGTAAGGAACAAAACACTTGTGGGTGTGCTGTTATAGGAAAATAATTGATTATTTACCGCACGTGCCATAGTGTTTTATTCCTCTTATATGATAGTAATTTACCAGCAATTACAATATTTTTATTAATTAAAGGACTCATTGCACTTTTATCCATTTATAGTTACATCTAATGTTGTGGAATGTCCGCAAAATAAGTTCCCGTTATCGCTTATGTTATAAAAGCTATAAACAGTCGTTCCCTCAGCAGCCTTTCTTTTTCTCTGTCTTTTAGTTAATAAGACAAAAAAAAAAACAGATTGAGATGCTACTGAAAAACTGAAAACTGAAAAAGTTACAGCTTTACCTCTGACTGTTACAAAACTCTGACACTGGAGACTCCTTCCAAAATGTTAAATACACGTCCCCTCACACAAAACCTCACCACATCACCAATTATACGTCTCTAAAATCTGTACAAGTCCCTGTGGAAGTTGTTGGTATAGAAACAATATCATATTATAACGATCGCATTAATAGAAACCTTGCAGCTGGAACTACTGACGAGCGGCTGATAGAGAAAATCAGTTTTGAGCATTTAACAGCGGTTAATTGTGCTATAAATCCATTATATTAATGTATAATTGTTTTATATAACCACCAAATTAACAATGTGACAAGTTTCAACACTGAGACCTTGAAAAGGAGACAAAGAGTCTCGTCTTTGCACTGATGAAATCCATTTGTAGACCAAACAAAGCTCCAGTCTTATAACAGCAACGCTTTTTCCAACAATATCAGCTAAAGCCCAGATATCACTAAAGACACAATCCTATCTGAGGATTATCTCCCTAGCCCAGATACCATTTCTTATTTAAAGGAATGTAACATGTTTCTTCAAGAAACCTTGAAAAAGTTGGCATGTATGCCTCCGTGTTATTTTTCTCTGCATCAATACTTGCATTTTAGTTGTTCTGCATTCATGCTAAACCTTTTTTTCATGCAACTTGGCTTTCAAAGCTGAAGCCTGCAAAGGCTTAGAGTTTCTTTTTAGTCCTAACACAACAGAATTCAATGCAAACTCGCCAAGCAAGTCAGCAAATACAGTAGATATATGTTGTTCCACCATGGTGACAAGAGCTTGTTCTCACACGTCAAAAGCCTCGGGCTGGGAAAACCAAACCCGATGGTAAGAAAATCCCAGATTCTTATCATCTCGTGGAAGGTGGGAAGACCAGATGGTAACAGAAGACGAGTGTTTCTGGGGCATTTTTCTTTTCTGACATGTGTTTGACATGTTCCCATCCAGGTGTGGACGAAGTGGGGGGGTGCATAACACAGTATCTGCTTCCATCTTCTTGTTTTCAAACAGGATATAAAAGGACATGAGTCCTGCAGGGGGGAAAGGGAAAGTAAGGAATAGCTCAGTCGTTATAGGAAAATAATCAAAGTGTAAAGTAAATGTAGCTGTTTTAAGGGTTGCACTTGGAAACGAAGATTTGTCGCATATACATTACAGCACAGTTGGAGTCAGAAAACATGGTCAGCCATGATACGGCACCGCTGGAGCAGATAGGGTTAAAGGCCTTGCTCAAGGGCCCAATAACTGACAGCTTGATGGTGCTGGGGCTTGAACCCAGAGTAACCCAGAGCAACCCAGGTTTGAAGCCAGGACCTCATACAACATGCCAAGCATGTGGTCTACCACTGAACTACATCCCCTATGAATCTATCTGCACAGCATAATGTTAATGTCACTAATGTTATTAGATATCAACTTTCATTATTACGGTACCATCATACCAGTATACTCACTCGCAATCACAAACATGAAAGCTCTGTTCCCTGAAGTGATGGTGTTATTGTTGTATTGTCTTCCTGAAATCTGACCGTAAAATTTCCCAAACACACCCTTCAAAGATGAGGCTCCACTACATTACACTTGACACAATAGCTTGCTTTTTTTTTTACAAAACATCAGTCTTGAATTTCTATGTGGCAAACGAGTGTTTACTTAAAGTTGATCTGGTTATCTATTGGGAAAACTGACACTTTGCTTGTTTTGAAGAATCAGATCTTCCAACACAGATTATGTTTCAATATTTACGTTGCACTGACTCAAAAAAACCAATCATCACTTAACTGATTCAGCTGTCTATACTGCTAATAAAGTTTTTATTATTTGGAAATGTTATCAAATTAATCAATCCATTCCACAGATAGACAGAAGGTGTGGTCTCACTTAGGGAGGCATGGCCTCTGTCATAGCCACTGTATCTGTTCGCCATAGTAAAGGAGGTGTGGCCTCTGTCCTAGCTTCTGTGCCTGTTTATCTCAGTAAAGGAGGTGTGGCCTCTGTCGTCAACTCTGTGCCTGTTCGTTTCAGTAAAGGAGGTGCGACCACTGTGCCAGTCCCCAGAAGGAAGGCATGATCTTTTTGTCCATCAGTCACAGTGGAGGTGTGGCCTCTGTGCCAGTCAGTCTCAGTATAGATGTGATCGTCTGCCTGTCGGGCTTACTGAAAGAAGTGTAGCCTTGTGCTCTGTCAGTTCCTACCTGTCAATTCCAGTAAAGGAAGCTTAGCCTATTTGTCAGTCAGGTCCACTGAAATCGTCGTGGCATCCTGCTTGTCAGCTCTAGTGAAAGAGACGTGACTTCCTGCCTGTTGTTCGCACTGAACTAGGTATACCTACCTGCCTGTCATTTCCGCAGAAACATGCATGGCCTATGTGGCATGCCAACTGAAGGAGGTGTGGCCTCACACTTATATCTAGCGCTTTTTTTTTGCACAGTACTGAATCAAACTGATGACAATGTATCATACTGGTTGCTTTTCATACACTGAGAGGTTGATCACACATCAAGACCCTGTCTCACGCTTATTTCTGGTGAGTTAGTGGAAACTTCGTCTTGCAGCCATTATTGGCTCCTCTAACAGCTCGGAGCTTGGACCAGACTCGCTTGTAACTTTGGATAAAAGCATCTGCCAAACGATTATGTAAACTCTGCGATGTCTGCCAGAGCTTAGCATCTTAGACGTTTCCTTGTGCTTTTTTTGACCATTCTGTGAGTATGAGCCGAAGCTGCTGGTCAAATATGGGCTTCTTTTACAGAGTCAGAGCTGGAGAGAGATGAATCAGAAAGAACAAAGCTGTCCAATGAGTCAGGAGCACAGAGAGACACATACAAAGCCAAGATAAACACACACACACACACACTTTTTTTTCACACTTTTTATGTAATTCCATACCTGTGTTATAGGAAGAAAATATTTCTTTTTCAGCGTGATGAAAGAGCATTGAATATGTTATTCAGTGTCTTAGAGTGTGAGTGTGTGTGTGTGCATGTGTGTGATTGTCTATTCAGAGACTTCTGGCCTAGAACTGTCATCTTGCTCCTCGATACTTTCCTTTCTCCAACGATTGCTAAATATACCACTGAAATGTCAGGTTCACTGGAAAACCTGTTCCAAATCAGTTAAGAAGCAAAATCTAAGAGAGAGCGAACATTTCCCTAATATATCTTCAAACATCTGTCGACTAATATCAACAAATATGAGGTAAATGTGTATGTTATCCTGTTCTCAACCGCTTTGTAATGCAACTCCCTTTGTTTGCTCAATTACTCCAGTCAAATATTTGGCATACGGTTTAACACTAAATGAATGGCCATGTCTATTTGCAGTATGTTTTAATTTATGTTAAATGCTTTTCTTTGGCAGATTAGACCTCAGGTACTGCACCCAATGAGCCCTTAATGTAAAAAAAAAAGCCATATACAGTGAATTAATACCTGAAAATAAGTGATACATGCAGTGTGGCTTTGTAATTTCTTTAAAAAAAAAAAAAGAAAAAGAAAAGAAAAATGCTGAGCAGGGTCTGTGTAAAAAGGGAAGCCGTTTCGAAGCTGCTTGCATGGACCCGCACCTAATGAGATGTAAAAGAAGTGATGGGAAAGTGTTTTTTTCCAGAATGAATTCCAAGGTCGCTTTCCACCACTGTGGCCTGTTGCTGATGGAAATGCAATAAAGTCCATGACGCTGGCTGCTATCGTGCAACTATTTTAGGTTTTAGGGGACATTTGTGTCTTTCCAAACAACGTCTTCCGCTGAGGGGCTCGACATGTCACAGAGGATGAGAAGGTTACATGAATGTTGGTGTCTTTCTGAACAGCAGTGAAAAACATGCCGGTGAATTGAAAACTAGGGATTTGAGTAATGTATCGGATGGATGTTGAGCTAAAACACTGGATCACAGAAAGATTTGCAATCCACATCAGTATTTTTATGCATGTTGTTGACAGGAATTGCTGACACATATTGTCCGTTTTACATGCTGGCCTTAATGAATATGCAATTTCTCCCTCAAAATGCAAAATTCAGTTTGTTTGTTTTTTTATGCAAATAGATTCATTGCAGACTGAAACTCACTTCGAGAACAAAGAATGCATGTGTAAATTAATACAACTAAAACGCAGGGATTAAATTTGCACAAGCCAGTTTCTTCTATTTGACAAGCCAAAATAAAAGCATTATTGTAATACCTAGATGTACCTAGAAATGTCTTTGTGTCTCAAAATAATGGGATAGATTATCAAAATGGTGACGTTGTTTTCATATTAGATGTTTGGCACACAAATATGTTTTGAGGCCAGTAAGTAATAGTAAGTAGGTAATGTGGTGTGTAATTTTCTCAGGGGGAGACGGAGAAGAAGAAAAAAAGGCCTGGAAAATAAAAACAATAAGTAGTTCCTGGACAGGATGCATTTTTAATTAAGCCTGTCCAAATAGAGCTTTTGTTTCTTAGTAAATCAGGGCATGAGAGTAAAAAGGTGAAGCAACACCTTGTAGACAATTACCAGCTGATTCTCAGAGGTCTGGAATCAGTATTGTGTTGAACATGAAAAAACGGGATTCATGCACCAAAAAATGGGAACAGTTCATCTCTATTGAAAACCAACCAAGCTTTTATTATGAGCTTGCATATCTATGAAACAGACTGAGTTAATCTAAAGTGAAAAAGAAAACCACAATGGCATACAGAATGGCACAGAGACAACGGCCAGATTGCTGATGGGAATAACAGAGTGCAGACCTAAATGGAGTCTGGCCATTTCCAAACCCCCTCAGTGTCATTACAATCAGCGGAACGGTCAGAGGCACTTCATCGTTGCAAATGGCAAAAACGTCATGGAACTTAACACTGGCAATCAAACCCCACTCTTAGCAGCCAAATTAGACCCACAGAAACCCCCTCATTGTTCTTCGTCAAATATAGAGACACTTTCAAATTACAGGAAGGGAATTGTGCCAGGTTAATGACTGCTCGATAGCTTAGCCAAGCAGGAGGTCTTGCTGTTTTCTCAGGCGGTTCACTTGACTTCTCGGCTCTGAACTCTTTTGCAGATGTGGCTCTGGGAAAGTAGAGCGGCCGGTGCAGCCATCAAACCTCTGTGACATCCAGAGGCTGTTTTAATAGCTCAGCGTTTTTAACAATTGTACCTCTGGGAGCTCGGTGAAGAGCCGAGAGAGGGCTCTGATAACGTGCTTTGAAAGAAATGATGGAAAGCTAGCTGTGGAGGCGGCAGTCAGAGGTGAGGATGTCAGAGCATAGAAATCAGAGACCTACCTGGCAAAGGAACACAATATCAATGCAAAATGCATGCAAATTGCGTGGGTGCTTTGCAGAACAGACTGATAAACAAGAGTCTGTCATTTTTTTTTCGATTTGAACCTGGTAATCTCTTCAAACACTTCCATTTTTCTTCATAAACCAGCACATTAGTGATGTTTACTTTTACTGATCATATATCAGAATTATCGCAGATTTATCAGCAAATCTGACATGGCGCACACGACTTGTTTACTCAACAGCAGGACACTTGAGTGCGTAGGCTGATTCTATAAACAAAGCATTAAGATACAAATTTTGCATAACACTTAAGCTTTTTAATTCAAATTGAGTCTCTTGAGGGAGTGACAAATCTGGACCTATAGTCAGTTACAGTAAAAAAAAAAAATCAACAATTAACTCAGTTTTGCAAAAGTAATCTTAAACATGCACCAACATAGAAAGTAGACTTAGGACTTGATTTTGACTGTTGTGGGATGAAATGTAGTCCAAGAGACAAGTTATTATTTAGCTCACAAAGGCTGCAGGATATCTGTGGTAAAGTTCTCCAAAGAAGCTCTGATTCAATTTCTTGGACAGAAAAAAAAGACAGCCCAAGAGCATGTCATCGAATCCAAACTTCATCTGAGGAAAAACAGCACTAAAAGGTTTCATGTCCGATGCGTTCCCCATACACAACCTTACTGACTAAACAGATTCAAATCCCATGAGCAAGACGCCGGCAGGACTAAAGCTTCTTTCACCATTACTGTAGGAAGCTCTGATGGCTTTTCAATCTAAAAGAGGATGTGACCTCAGTGGAGTGAAACTTGATTAGCGTTCTCCCATCATTCACTAAACTCCAGATTGTTGTCTGAGAGTAGAAAAAGTCGAAACCTTCTCCATATTTATCAGATCTTGCTACTGACCTTTAGGGTAGTATGAAGAGATGCCTGGTTGGTTTCTGATATGTAATATTGCTTCTTAGAGAGCTTTAGTGCAAAAACCTTTTCATGGAAAAGTACCTAATGCATGCTCAAAATGTTGCTACAAGTCTCCAGATGATGAGATAGACCGGCATTGAATCATCATAATCATTTTCATATCAAAACATCTTCCATGAAGAACAACACATTTCTGAAGATGCTTTGAAGAAAAAGGCAAGAAGTAAACAGTTAGGGATGGAATAACTATGGAATAGCGTAAATGGAGTAAATATGGAATAACTCAGTTTTATTACTGTAAAAGAAGCATGTGGGGAAAGGGGGGGAGGCAACAGCAAATAATGGTGATTGGTCATTGGGAACAATAGTGGTTGGTGATTGCTTTCTGGGAACAATGTTGTTCAGTGACTGGTCACTGGGAAAATGGTGATCAGTGATAGGTTGTTCAGAACAATGGTGATCAGCTTTTGTTCGTTGGGTACAATGGTTATCAGTGTCTGGTCACTGGGAACAATGGTGAACAGTGATTGGTCATTTTGGTACAATGGTGATCAGTGACTGGCTGTTTGAAACAATGGTGATAAGTCATTGGTCAATGGGAACAATGGTGGTTAGTGATTGGTCATTGTGGTGCAATGGTGATCAGTGACTGGACACTAGGAACAATGATGATCAGTGACTGGTTGTTTGAAATAATGGTGATCAGTCATTGGTCGATGTGAACAGTGGTGATTAGTGATTGGTCGATGAGAACATAGATAACTCAGTCCGGGTTTACACATTGGTAGTGAGTTGAGCGAACTTGCTCTCTCAACTTGTATAACTGTTACATAACACAACAACAATGGCGAGCTAGTTAGTTAGTTACATGCATTAATACAGACTAAGGGAATCATCATGTTTTGTGTAGAGATCTGTGCTTCCCTAGAGATTTAATGACCTCAGATTATTTTTCTTACCATAGTGATAAAACAAGCTGCTGTTATTCACGTTGCTCTTGGATTATATTGCATGACCAGCTGGGATTCAGCATTGAAATGGGGTTATTATTTCCATTATCTCACCTACAGTTGCTGAGTTCGTGCTTTGACAAATTAGAGCAGGTAGGCAGTTTTTCTTTTCATTCGCCAGATGTTAGTGTTGGCAAGGATGCCAGGGCAATTTTGTAAAATGAGCAAGTGATGAAGAAGCCAAGCGGAATAAAAACATCTGCCCAAGGCTCTGGACAAAAAAGAAAACAAAACTTGGCTGCCTTTGGGTCCTTTTGGAGTTTGTGTTCACTCAGAGACACTCAGGAAATGAAGCAGTAACAACAACTGCAACCACGCAAATAGAGGTGCGGTAAAAAACTGAGGGTTTTGCTGGAACATCTTTCCATGTAAAGCACACGTGCCTTGCACACAGCCAGCTCATATGCAAGCAGGCTTCGCGCGTGCCATCTGTTTTGTTTAACCATACTGAAATATTTGGGAGATCTGTCTTTAAACATGAGCGATTTGTTAGGATTGGGAGAACACCGGTTTGGAGTGGACGCTGGTCAGAGCAGCCAGGAAGCTTAATCTGCTTACCAGTTTAATCTTAATACAAAGCAACAGCACTCGAAGAAACTTTGGCAGTTTGTAAACTAATTAAGACAGAAAAACTTTTTCAAGGTACATGTTCTAAAGGTCATTGTGAGAAAAGAAGTTTTCTATTCCCTCCATGCAGTGTTTAGTAACAGTGGCATCAAGCTGTGATGGCAATTCACATACGCTCCATAAAGGGCCTGGGTTTTAGAGCATGGCTTCAAAAAAGGTTACCATGCTGACAAGCGCATTCCCACAGCCTTAGTGTTTGAGCCAGTCAGATCCGCCTGAGAGACCTAAAACAACAGGAGAATCGCCACACACGGCGCGACCATTAAGTGTCCATTAACCCTCAGATTCTGTTCATTATCACTACGGATGTGCCATTAATCCCACTGAATTTTGTACCAATCTACAGTAATTGTGAAATTTGCTTTAAAATACTCTTCATCTTCATCCCAGCCTACCCCTGCCCATGTTTTTTAACTGAATATTTGATATGCTGTGGTCCCACACTTGAAATTGTCAACAGAAATTTGTACAATGTATACAGAAAAATATAAAGGTTAAATTTAGGGTTGGGGCACGGTTAACATTCGTACCGTTTCTTACGACTTCATTTGTATGAAACTACATGAACTTTAACTATAATATTTCCCTCATGTGTTTGAAGTTCTATACATTAATTTATGAGACCAAGTTTACTTAATTTATAATATTATTTTAATATTTTTAGAATTTTTAAAATTAATTTATAGATTTTCTGTTTTGTTTTTATTGATTTTGTATTGCTTGTTTTTTATTTAATTCTTATATTTATAAATTATGTACATTCTTTTAATTTTATTCATTCATTTTTATATTCAGAATTAAAAAAAACACCCGAATTACTGAATCAATGTGACATAAGAGCAGTCTGATTTGGAGAACACAAACATATATATTAAGAATTATAATAAAATGAATGTGTGCGATAAATAATCCCAAATTCCATTCAGTGAAAAATTAAAAACTATTACTTTTTAGTCATTCTCATGAATTGATTGGTCGTTTTTAGCACTGTTAAGATGTTTAAAATAATTCATTTGGACCTGAATGGTGAATAAGGGTCCAGGGTCAAACTACTGTTCTGCAACTGATAAAGTGGAGCACAGAGGCTGAATTTTATCCACAGAAGCAGAAGAAGGTAAAAGCAAGAAGAGACTAAACAGTCTCCAGTTTTGCCTTTAGTGCATCACAAGATTGACCTTCAGTGTGGAGAGCAGGGATGACTTTAGGGAGCACGTATGTCCTTGTGGAAGAGGTACACATCGGGTCTGTTTGTCTGTTCTGTTACACAGCACATTAGTGCAAGTAGGACAAGCTGCTTTCATTTCCTTATGAATATGATTTAATTATTGCTTTAATTATTCTACAGCCATGGTGATCATTCTTGGTCATAAAGCTCTATATGAACCTACTAACCATGAACCCACAAATTCCTCGATCCTGAAAACTTTCCAGTGATGGAAAACTTAAAGTTACAGCTTTACCGCTGACTGTAACAAATCACTGGCACTGGAGACTCCTTCCATTAATGTCAAATGTCTCCTTACAAAATCTTTTTCTTTATCTGTAAAATAACGTTTTTAAATCCATTTTTATTGCGCTTAGATTATTTGCCATACAATCCCTGTGAACGAGTTGCATTAGAACAAGGGCATTAATACAAACATACAAATACATCGAAAATTAATCAACACCTTCTGACCAATCAGATTCAAGAAATCAACAGCACCATGGTATAAACTCAATTAATGCAAGCTAATCTTTAATGTCACATCCAGGGAACATCACAATCACAGTATTTGCTATTAAAATACAACCCCAGCACAGCATTTTATCCAAATAATGTAGTCAATATACAGACGCAGTATTTGGTTATTTAACTGGTTAGTTTATGAAAAGCCAGCCTCCTTCTAGTTCATGCATTTCTCATGTCCTTGTAGTAAAAGGTTTTGACCTGAGTCTGCTCATCAAGGCATGCTGAGGGGAAAAGAGCTGGTAGTGAATCAGCTAGGCTACGTCAAAGTATTAAATGCAACCCTTTCCAAGTTTCCTGAGAATTTGATTTGTTCGTGTAGATTTTCAAAAGTCTTCCTCAATATCTCTTTCTATCTCATTCAATCTGACATGGATAGAAGCTTGTGATTTTAAATCTGAGTACTCCCAGAGAGCAGATGGGTCCTGGAGTAAGGCCCCTAACCCTCATCTGCTTTGCTGTGGTTGGATTGTATGTATATTGTAAGTTAATTTGGGGGGAAAATGTAATTCATGCTTTCCTCATTTGAACTCCTTGGGTAATGTAGATGTCAAACCCAGCTAAATATTTCAATACGAATACTCAGCACTTTGGAGATTTTGCTAACAAACAAAGCAGGTGACTCCTGGCCCGGTCCGGTCTGATCTGGACTGAATTTTGTATCAGATTGGTCGGCCAAAAGAGGAAGCAGACTGTAATAAACTGATTTGTGTGCGTCCCATCTGTCAATATTGGCACAGGCCACTGTTTACACACAGGACACCTCTCAGCTGACCCGGCTAACACGCCGAATTATTGAGACACTAAACAAACAGCAGTAAACAGCATTACATGGGCCAATTAACAGCATGGTCTAATATTTACTCCTTTATTTCATCTTACAGCAGTCACAGACTTTGGCAGGGAACATAAGATACACTGATTAATCCTACAAAAGTCTTAAGGATGTGCTTTAATTTGATATTAGTCAATTAGAGTAAGTATATAGGGCTAAGACTTAACAAACTAACAGAAAACCTACAACAGTGTTTTGAAATCTTAGTTTTAGCCTGCTCCTTGAATCGCAGATTGTACTGTTTACCTGATCTAGCACACCTTGTCAGGTTAACAAAACCTTTTAATAAAGTTTAAAATTAGTGTCAGAGCAAAAATACACACATCTAGGGTAGATTTGCAGTGTAGGCTACTAGCTGTAATTGTGTTTGCCAGAGACTCATGCTAACTAACACAGTGCGTCTGAGGTAAATTGAAGTTATTAAAGTTATTAAACGTGGACTTAAAAAAAAAAAAAAAGACCTTCAATAGTCTAAAAGCAAATTTTACCTCAGACACACTTAGGAGACTCGTACCTAACTAGCATAACACTCCAGTATGTCTGAGGTAAAATTTGCTTTTAGACTATTAAAGTTCTTTTTTAAAAAAAGTCATGAATTATAATTTGAATAGCAAATTTATTTTAAAAAAACACACACACACAAACACAAACATAACTGATAAATAAACCCGTCAAAAGTAAAAACGGCTGTGTTTCTTTAAAAGCTAAGGTGCAAAACCTAAACTAACCTACGTAGAAATATTAGCTAGCGTACTGTTTTGGCATACTACATATACGATACGATAGTATGCTATTACCATACACATAGCAATTTACTTCGTTTATGGATGTCATATGATCTATTAAAATTTTAATAAATAAAAATGTACATAGTTGATTGTATAATCAAGTGAAAAGTGTTATATTAAAGAATATTACTAATAAATATACCGAAAAGTAGACATTATTAGACGCCATGACGTATAATACAAAACAGAGAAACGTTAGTGGTAAAGGGTTGCTTAGCAACGAAGGTAAAGTTGAAGCTTTCTGTCTGTTTAAGTCGTGAAAATGATATGCACTTTTTTTTTCGCTTGTTGTGACGATAATGTTAACGCAACTGCGGAATTACCGAACCCTATACGCCCTCGGTAAGTACGAGACAAACCGCAGTCTCTGAAGAGGCTACATGTTAGCGTGCCTGCCCCAGTCAGCGGGTGAAATCACCTCGGCTCCATTTACAAGTCAAACTTAAGCGCTGTTCCCATGCGCGCGCCCTCCGCTGCACATCACCGAGGAGGCTCGCGCTCAGCTATGGCATGTCGCACTTTCCCCACAGAGTCTGAACGCTTTTGTGTTCAAAACACAGGGCCTTTTACCTCACTGTTTACCCCGAAGACACACTTTTATACCTTTTATAACTATTTAACCCCGAACAGACCGGTTCTACAACCTAAACATACACTTTTACTTATACCAAGACGGATTCCCAGTTCACTGTGAACTTGAACACAAACATTTCTTACTTTTAAAACATTCATATCACAAATATACTTTTTATACGACCACACAGTCATTTATAACCATATACAGCTTTAAAACGGGGACTTATTCCCTCACTACATGCTGTATATTTATACCCTAACATAGCCTACATGATAGAAGTCCTGAACACTGATTCTGATATCCTAAACACTAACATTTAGACCTTAAATACCTATTGGAGCACCATATATGAGCCCATAACCTTTTATAGCCTGAATACACAGGCTATTTTTCCTTGTATTGAACACCAGAAAATTCTGATTTATATCCTCATTGCATACATTACATGATATAACTCCTGAACACTGATTCTGATATCCTAAACACTGACACTTAGACCTTGAATACTTTTTTGACCACCATATATAAGCCCATAGTCTTTTATAACCTGAATACACAGGCTATTTTTCCTCGTATTTAACACCAAAAAATCTTGATTTATATTGTCACTACATATATTTATACGTTAAGGTACAAGATGTAAGTCCTGAACACTGAATTTGATATCCTAAACACTGACACTTAGACCTTGAATACTTTTTTGACCACCATATATAAGCCCATAGCCATTTATAACCAAAATCTTTTCAGAAAACGTGGATTTACACCCTCACTACATACGTGTATAGAGTCTACCTCAAACGATATGATATAAATCCTGAACACTGATTCTGACTTCTGAAACACTGACATTTAAACCTTGAATGTTTAAACACAAAATCATAACAGTACCTTTAGTACATTCTTGTTTAATCTCATCACATGTCTATAACCTGAACTCAGACTATTTACACTGCTTTGTACACCCTAAACAGACTTTTTTTTTTTAACCTATACAGAGCTTTGTTCTTATATTGGACACCTGAAAATACTGATTTATATCCTATTTACATGCGTGTATACCCTCAAACACATGCTATAAATCCTGAACACAGATTTTGATATCTTATTAAACACTGGCACTTAGACCTTGAATACACATTTTTTCCCCACAAACAGATTTGTTCAGACCAGCACATGTGTACATTTAACCCCTGAATGCCTAATAACACCTGAACACAATCCAGTATTTTACACCTTGAGCACGAGCGCGGATTACCCGCACACCTGAACTTTACCTGTATAAATCACAGCTGGTTACACACACAGCACGCGCTTTCTTTCCCATTACCCAAATAGGCTACAAATGTTTATGCCCTAAACAGATGTGTCTATAAGCCTTACGTCATCGTGCATAAGTAATGTCTAGAAGTTACCTTTCTTTTCCGGCGTCGCGCACGACCCCAAGGAAATAAGCAAAGAAAAAAGGAATCCGGTCTTGACCAAAGTCTCCATTTCGTCTCTTTTAACGCTTTATAAGTATCTCTCGGTTCGTAAACGTGTTACTCCATAACTGTAACGCGCCTCCGTTGGCGGATGTGTGCGTGTGCGTGTACGTGTGTGTGTGTGTGTGTGTGTGTGTGTGTGTGCATGTGTGTGTGAAGTTTTTGTCCCAGTTCGCGGAACCTCTCCCGACTTAAAACTTTTGACAGCTCCTCCTTCGATTTCTGCACTCAAGAGTGAGAGAGGAGTCCATACTCATCGGGCTCAATCCCAAATCACTGCCTACAGCCTATCCAAGTGCACTAGGTAAAGTGTTACACAAGGGCTCCTGCGCCCTATGTAGTGCACTGCAATGTCCAATACAGGGTTCCAGCCTGTAGCCTGGTGTGCTGACGTCATTAAGGAGGTAGGGAGGGAGGCATGCAAGAGAAAGGGTTCCAGTAAAAAATAAAATACAATAAAAATAAACAAATAAAGGTATGTTGGAAAACTGGGTTCTCACATCAAGTCCTGGGAACAGCAGATTTTTTTTTGCTGCTGCTGCTGCAACACACCTCAGTGAACTCATCAAGTCTTTAACAAGAATCAGATGTTTGAGGAGGGAAAATGAAGAAATGACTACTCTGAGAATCAGGGCCCCTCTGAAATTTTAGTGAGGGCTATGCTGCAGAAATACTGTATAACCCACTTCGGAGTGTGTTAAATCATCCAAGTAACAATCCGGTACAAGAAATCCAGCGTAATAAATCAACAAAATCAATACAGCTGAAGAAAACCAGTTAAATAAATCCAAATAATAAATCCAGCTACAGAAACATGGGTTAATAAACCCAACAAAATCAATCCATCCAATCTAATGCATGCTGAATGTGTTGTAAACCAATTTAATCTCTGTTATATTATACTTCTATTCTTATGCCAGGATCAGACTACACGAGTTCAGCCCGATTTTGGCTGACAAATTTCCAGCGTCAGGCCCGAATATGAACGTCGGGAACAACGAACAGGCCTTGTAATGTGACACAATCAAAGAACAGCGATGTGGCTGGCGTTTGGGACGCCCACGACACCCTGACGAAAAGTCTAGCATGTCAGAAATTTTGTATTTTCTCCTACGACGTGTTCCTTGACATTTCTTCAGTAGCCATGATTGACAATTTCTCGACCCTCCTCCCCGACGATATGCAAGAAAGTGAATGACGATTGATCGGGATCAAACTTGTAGTGTTGCCAGTCTCCTGACAAGACATGGCAAGAATTTATGGCACTATGATTGCCAAATCTGACGTGGTGACCATCGTGAAAGAAATAATTGTGTAGTCTGATCCCAGCATTAGGTAAACTGCTCTGAAATAAGTTAGGCTTTTTGATTTTATTGAGTTAAATATTTTACATTTTTTCCATCAAGTTTCCATACTGGACAACTGCAGATGCTATGTGGGAGGTTAAAAAATGATACTTTCCAAAAGTTCTCATAGCTTGCTACAACCCTGGTGAAGCAACCAAGCTCCAAGATACCGCTTGGTACCTTCCATCTATGCACAATTCCAATCCTGGTCCCTAAGTCCCAATCCTGATCTTTTAACCCCCTGCACATTCAGAAATCAAGGTACTAACTGGTACTTTTCCTTGTCACTGGGTTGGTACTATCAAGGGCACATGTGTCTTTAGTATACAGATTTTACCTGGAAAGGTGCACGTGGTGTATCTTTTAGTGTAAAGCTCTACATGGTGGTCCTTAAGGTCCAATCGAGTGCTTTAAAAGATACATACTAAAGGTACAAAAGATGTATGCTTGATGGTACCACCAAAGCAACAAAGAAAATTCCAGTTTGGTAGCTTTATTTCTGAGAGTGCACTCTGGACACTTTAATATTTCCCTGCTTCATTATATCTGTCTCAATACACCAAATAACCAAACTAAATCAGCAGGATTAGAAATATGAGTACACTAGTGATGTGTCCAAAACTGCACGCTACTCACTATATAATGCACTACTTTGGGAATTTTACTGTGTTGTCACAAAGTCCTAAAGTGTAGTGGAGAATATTCAATGATTTCATAACTTCCCACAATGCACTGCACAGGATTATTGTCCATTATGAGTTACACAGTACTCATAACACACTATGCAGTTGTGTAAGGAATAAGGACTAGGGCACAATTTCGTGCACGTTCAGTGCTGCTTCAAGACTCACCCATTGTATAAGAACATTTTTATTTCCCATTTGCCAAATGAAATTCCTCATTTAACTCAGTTTAAGCTGAGAGAATAAGAGACGTCATCAGGTGCCACATCCTTCAAAAATCTTAATTCGTGACTTTATTGAGCTAACCAAGCATGGCGTATTGACGTATTTATTGTGTACTGACGTGCTTGTTCTCTCACTCTGTTGTCTCTGAGATGTGATGCCAATTGAGTTTAGAGTTTCACATCTGGTACACAATAATTCTGGAGCAATGAAATTCCGGTAAAGTTCCACTCAAAAAGAAAAATGCACTTATTTGTTTAGGAGATGCTTTTATTTGAAGCAATCCAAGTATAAAATTAAGCAGTTGAGTCGCCTTGCTCAAGATCCCACATCTAATTAAGGAATAAAGCACTTGAGAGTGAGCTGTTACAGGAAAATAATCAACAACAGGGTGGTGTGATGCGGCCTGACGCAAAGCAGAGTTACAGTTACCAACCCAAAGTTGATTGTTTTCCACTAACAGCATGTCCTGAAGTGTTTATTCCTCTTACACCACAGCAATTTGCCAACAACTACCATTTTTTATTAACTGAGAACATTTCATACTTCATCATCATCATCATCATGTGACATCCGGCAGGCCGGTGACTTGCAGAGATATCTTTGCCCAGGCCTGCCTGTTGGCCATAGCTGCCTTAAGGTGCTCACTCAGTAGGCCTGTGTCCCTTTCGAGTACCATCTTCAGAGTGGTACGCGGCTGGCCAACCCTGCGCTTTGCGTCAGGCTCCCAGAGCAACATTTGCGCCGCAGGTTGGTCGTGCCGTATATAAGAGCAAGACCGCAAAGAGCAAGGCGTCGTTTCCTGATGATACATGAGAGTAAGTTGCCATAGAGCTGATCATTAGACCAGCGATCACGCCAGGATACATTTAGAACTCTTCGCAGCATACGAGTATAGGTACTATCCAGGGACTTTGCCTGAGCTTTGGTCAAGACCAAGATTCTGAGCCATATAACAGTATGGACTCGATTGACACTTTAAAAACCCTGATCTTAGTTTCCCTGGTCAGAGGTGCGACCCAGACTTTGTTTAGGGCATTGAGGGCACCCCATGCTTTGGCTTTTCGACATTCAATATCATGGAGCGTACTTATCAACAACCCAGGTACTTAAAGTCATCAACTTTCTCTATACTCGAGTTGTCGAGAGCATGAAGGGGGTCGTTAGTCGATGTCATACTTTTTATCCATTTATAGTTATGTTTAATGTTATGGACATTCCCCTCTCACCAGCCTCTGTTTTTTTTCACTCTTTTGAAGGTAACAGGACAAACTAGGCAGCTTGCCATTTCATTAAGAAACCAAAAAGCGCAAACTCTTGCATGCTGAAGACTTTCCTGTGGTGGAAAACCTTCTGACTGATATAAAATGGCTGACACTGGAAACTTGTTCTAAAAACAAACATCTCTGTGCAGATAGCATCACCATATCAATGGTTTTATGTTTTTATGTTGCTAAATAAAACTTTTTATAAGTCTATTTTAATCCATTTACTGTTTTTGCCAAATACAATGTATGTGATATGTACAGAAGATTCATATTAGTATTGTAAGTTGTTTGATAACATGTGCTGTATTTTTGTTATTATTTTCTGTATTTAATTCCTTGACTGAGATAGGGTTTGTGATATTTTCCTTACTGTAATCATCCTACATTTTATGGCTGCTTGGTAATTCATGTACAAATTTCATTACACAAATTTGGAAGCAAATAAAACTAAAACATTACTTTAGGCTACAATTCTCCTGAAGGGTTTTCAGATTTAAGCCAGTCCTTATCTGTTTCACAACATAACACTATCACCATGTCCATTTCCATCTAGCTGAGCAATCTGCACGGCAGTTAGTTGAGAAATCCTTCTGTGTCAATTTGTAATAATTTCACCAGACATCCTGTAGTGGATTCATGGCCTTAAATAGATACCTGTTATTTCAGCTGTGCTATTATGGTGGAGTCAAAAGGTGAACGTATATATTTGTGGGGTTTCCAAAGAACATAGAGTCTATCACATGGGTCAATGCACATGAAAATCCGTTCTTATAAGTCTTTCAAAGGCATACAAATAATAATATTTGTACAGCAGCTTTCTCATCCAAGGATTCTTAAAGAAACTATAAGGTCCCATTTATATTAAGTAAGTAATATGTACTTTAATAATTATGTAAGAGTTTTAGTGTAGTGTAATTTTTATTGAAGGCAACAACTCACGTTTCACATACTGTATGTGTAAAAGGAAATTGTAATCATTCTTGTACATTTTGTGTAATTAAGGAGGTATGACGTAAATGTGTAACTACATTTGTAATTATTATCCCTAGATTTGGGGCTTATACTCTTACTAACAAAAACAAAATCTTCCTAAAGCAGCAAATGGTTGTTTTTGACATATCATTGATATATTATCGATGCCACATTAGCCACCGTTGCTAGCTACCATGAACAATGGACAGAAATGATCATAAACTAAAAAAAGTGATTTAAAAAGGAAACTATCTACAGGAATGACCTGTGTGTTAATAATGATGGTTATATTGTAAGACAGTTATATTGAGGTTCATATAACAGTAAACAACATAACATGATTATAAATTAGAATGGCATCTAATTCAATCAAATCAAAAATCAAACGTACAAGGTTTAGGTTTGATGAAGTAAATATACATTTCCAGTGACATATTCTTCATAAATCATTGGTCAAATAACATTAGACCTCAAGTTAACTTTAGCTATTATCGTTACATTATGATAACTCGATCACAGTGCTCACTGGTTACATCATTGTAACCATGGCAACCGTACTTGACGTTACATTGTGGTAAAGGTAACTCAAGGTAATAATGGTACTCAATCATAAATGTTTCAAACAATTGTATACAAGAAAGTTATTTTTTAGTTACACTGGAATATCGGGAATGAAATATTTCAATGTCAGGAATCTCCTCACATTTGCTCACTAACAAGACCAGTTTTTTACCAGCACTTTGTCCTTTTTTTGTCCTCGCTTGCCTCCAAACCTGCGATCTGATTGGTCAGGAGGTAAAAATCCTCTGATATCATTCTGTGCTTTTCTGAAACGTTTACCTTTTTTTCAAATTTGGAAGCTTCACTTCCAAAGAAGTGACCAAAGAAATCCAGACAGCAGCACTTAAGCTTCAGAATTCCCACAGAATTGTTGAGAAAATATGGCAAGAAAACTCCTTACCTGAAATAGTGTACTTTTTAGGACACAAAATAAGATGTAAGTGATATATTAGACATTATGATCACAAGATGGACAAAACAGAGCTGAAAAAACCCCCAAACCTCAATAACCTCATAAACTACACTGTGTACAGTATGAAGTTGTTTAAATATCACACCACCATGAAAAACCATTAATTACGGCTGTATAATGTCTCACCAACAACATGTTTACATTCCAGAACTTTCTGAGCACATACTGTATATACTCCAACACCTTGCAGTGTTCAAAAACCCACATCACTTTGTCATAGTAATGTCATTCATTTCTCTGATGCCCCACAACCTGGAACACGCTAATGTCGGACATTAATTCTCAAGACCTCCATTCCGGCAAGCCGAGCAAGGCACAAATCTTGATAATGTCTCCAGCCAGACTGAGAGGGGACGTGACTGAAGGATCTCATATATCTCTAGTCAGTTCCATGAGCTGTTATTGCATTATAGTAAGCGTATGCCTCGGGGAATGGTGTTCGCACCGGATATGAGGAGTGCGGACCAGTGGGTGAAAGCAGGGATGTCATCAATATCGTATAAATGCATTAAATACAATACGAGCCTGCGAACAAGATGTGATTTTCTAAAATACAGAAGGGGGTTTCTCTATAAGTTCCTCAACCAAGATCTGAATGCAAGGCATGAAGGCTGGTTACTGTCTAGTGTGTCTAGGTGTTCATGCAAGTGACCAGAAGGTTGTGAGTTTAAATCCCATGAATGCCACTGTTGGGCCCTTGTTGCTATCATTGATATGGTGAAGTTTTCTGTGGGTTTTCTCCAGTCAGAGGTAAACAGGCGTGCATGTTTAGCAGTTTCTTGGTAACATGACAAAGTGTGTTTTTTGTCGTATTAACTACAAGAGTTTTCTGTGAGGAGGCATTGATTTAACATTTTTGGAAACAGTCTCCACTAACAGTCAGAGCTAAAGAGGGATTTGTGCTTAGCAGTTTCTCGTTAGGGCGGCACAGTGATGCAGTGGTTAGCACTGTCGCCTCACAGCAAGAAGGTTCCGCGTTTCTGTGTGGAGTTTGCATGTTCTCCCCATGTCTGCGTGGGTTTCCTCCGGGTG
>JAOTRR010000024.1:3247165-3261324 GCA_028570945.1 Gogo arcuatus
ATATGTTTTGCTATTAAACTCAGGTATTTAAAAGCCAACTGTATTAAAAAATGTAATTCATTGGCCTATAAGTGTATCAGAACTGTGGTGTTTTAATAATGCTTTGATGGCACATTAAAGTGGCACACGCTAAAGTGTATAAAATCGCTGAGTAGTCAGTAATGAACAGTTCTAAACAGACACAGCAAAATCCTGCTACAAATCGATATTTTAACCTTGAGGGCCTTTCACAGTCTCTTCAAAGCTTAGAGCTCAGAAATGATATTCAGCATCTTTTGCTGCTAGGCGCACTGCAAAACAGTCAATCGGTGCCCGTAAAAGCTGTGCATATCTGTCTTTTCTGAATACTGAGACCGGGATCAGTGGTTTGAAAGATGCATTTCATATATATTTAGATTCAGTATATTTAGAGATTTCGAGGTTTTCGGCTGCAATATAATTCAATGCAAAAGGGCTCGGTATTGTTTTATGAAATATTAGCTTTGAGAAGATGGGAGGCCACATCTCCTTTCCTGGGACTGATAGGAGATCAAGTTGAGAACTAAATAAAAATGTTATTTTACCTTTCTAAATAATAGTGATCAAGTACTAACCCAAGCTGTGCTTGTAGTATCAGACTGATACAGATCTTCATTATTTGGCCTGTACACACTGTAACCACCTTGAATACCGTCTTTATAGCACTATTTTGCTTTGTTAACCATCCTGGTGTTTCTCACAGGTGGATGAAAAAGCCCAGATGTGGAGTCCCGGATCAGGTCAGGAGACAGTCAGGCTCGCAGTCACGGACACGTCGCTACGCACTCACTGGACAAAAGTGGCAGCGCACACACATCACATACAGGTGAGCATTTTCTATTTGTATATAAAAGAATAAAATATGATGGAGTATACTGTTATAGGAAAATAATACATTTTTTATTTATCGAAGAACATTACATCATACTTTTTTATCCATTTATAGTTACATTTAATGCAGTGGAAAAACCACTTATGCTATAGCAGCAATAAACTATAACAAAACAGAAACAATGCAGCTTGCCATGTTACCAAGAAACGACAAAACCCACATCCTCTGTCCTGAAGACATTCCTGTGGAAGAAAACGAAAAGTTATAGCTTGACCTCTGACTGTTACAAAGCCCTGAAACTGGAGACTCCTTCCATAAATGTTAAATGTCTCTTTATAGAAAATGTCACCATATCAATGATTATATGGTTTTCTTTGTTAAATAGCTATATATTTTTAAATCCATTTGTTATTAAGCTTAAATTATGTGGAGCATCCGCCATACAAGTGCCTGCATAAATTGTTACTATAGAAATGATTTATGATTGAAATTAAATTTGTGATTGAAATGAAAACCCGTGATTTGCCTTACAGCCAGAACTAATGTCAGAGCTGCTGCTATATAAGAAAAAAGCATTAATAGACACCTTTTGACCAATAACAGAGCTTGTTGATTACTGTTATTGCAACAGACCAAATAAAAATACACAGAATATCAACTATGTGGTGGTGTCTTTTATCGAGCAGATAAGATCTAGATTGTTCCGATAAAATAGTTGATCCGAAAAGTTCTCAGTTCACTAAACATATAATAATAAACATTTCTTGATTCTTTGTTTTCACATGAAACAAAAATGCTACAATATAAGATGTTTATACGAAACCTTTTAACTGGAACTGAGAGGATGTCCTGTCCTTAATGTGGTTCAGAATGAGTTACAATGCTTCCTAAAGACCAGCAAACTGACTCAAGGACATTTGAGGCAGATTGTGTCCAATGGTTACAAAAAAAATCCTTGACTCCTTTCCAATACTTCACACTGCAGTAGAGATACACTCAAGCATAAAATAACCTCCAACAGTAACTTTAGCCTTCATAATTTCCTGAAGATTATTCTTTGAAGGGAAATAGAGGGTGCTCTCACCTCAATTTAGACTTGCCTGGTTACAGCAGGCGATAACGGAAAATTATTTATTCAAATCTGCTGCTTTTTTTTTCTAATTGACAAGCCGCCTACTCAAATGGAACGCAAATGAGGCCGAAGTCTGGCAGCTCTTTACCGACCGAGAGGGAGAGAGAGAGAGAAGCGAATGAATGAGCCGAATGAGATTTTCGGCTTCTTCCTGTCTGTCAGCTAGAGATAAAGCCTTCATGGTGCAAAGTTTGGCGAAGCTGCCACTTCCCAAAGTTCACTTTTGAGCTTTTAGAAAGTGCAGGTTGAAAAAAAAAAAAAGCAAATCACTTTTCTGTTTGTTCTATGTGCAGGCAATCCATCATCTTAATAGGCTGTTAAGAGCTCTGTGCAGGTGCTTGGCCTTTTGTGCTGGTCTTTTTTATAATGGTTATGATAACGATTTGGAAAGAGCAAACTGGTTGGTCCTTGGTTAGAAGCAAAAACAAGAAAGAAAGAAAATCAATAGTCTGTGCATCTGTTTTAAAGCAGTGGGAATATGTCATACTAAAGATGGTTGCATTTTGAGTGACCTTATACAGTAATTGATCCTTCTAACATTGAGCTATTCCATGTGGACGTAATTAGACGTTGGTTATTCGTTTAATTTAGTGCGTGTGGAATGATGCTCTAATGGTACAACCTTATCATTTGCTTCCATCATGTGATACACAAACAAAAAGCACTTGAACACAAAGTGCATTAGGTTACAAGAGGTTAGTATTTTTGTGGTTTGATAACGAATCTCGCAAAAGCCAGCTATAGGGTTAGGGTTAGGGTTAGTCAATGTTCCAAGCTGTACTTGTTACATATGAAATTAGTGTCTTTAGAAATCGCTAAATACCTAGACATCAAATACAAGTGCAAGGCATTTAATGCAGTGTATAGAACCCAGAAGTGCTTGAGTGTTGAGCGTCGACTAAAACACCGTATACCACAGTACGGTTGAATGCTCGAATCTGATTGGTCAGTATTTTCGTATAACAGCACGGCTCAGACAGTAGTTCTGGCTTTAACATGAACGAGAGGTTAGTATTAATGTGCTCGTTCTAATACGTTATTGTTTCTATAGTAACAGCTCAAACACAGGGACATTTAATAATGACTAATAATAAACAGATTTTTAAAAAACGTTTTGTAGATTCTAGATAAACGAGCAAAAGAATTTGAGCAGTATTTGATTTGATTCCCAACAAAACAGCAAATGGTTTATAATTTGAAGTGTCAAGGGATGTTCAGTTAGAACCACAGGAATCTGAGTACATGATATTTCTCCAGTGGAAGGCTTAAATAAGCCCAATAAGTGCTGTTTTTCCTCCAGTATAAAGAATGTGACCCCTAAGGTGGGCGCACGGGAGACTCACGAAGCCATCCGGAGGGCATTTGATGTGTGGCAGAGCGTTACGCCACTGAACTTCGAGGCTGTCCCCTACAGCGCGCTGGAGAGCGGTAAGCGTGACGTAGACATCACCATTATCTTCGCATCTGGCTTCCACGGCGACAGCTCTCCATTTGATGGAGAAGGAGGCTTCTTGGCACATGCATACTTCCCTGGGCCTGGGATAGGGGGTGATACGCATTTCGACTCTGATGAACCATGGACCCTGGGCAACCCCAACCATGATGGTGAGAGAACGGCAGGTTAGGGGCTTTTTTGTTGTTTGTTTGTGCAAGTCGCTCCATTTGTCACAATCAGTGTAGCAATGACAACAATGGATGACAACAATGAATAAATTCATTAAGTAAAGGAATGTTTTGCAAAAAAAAAAGGTCAACTTTTTCAACAACAATTTTCCACTTGGCGTAAATGTATTCCAACGGTGCTATAAGTTTATTTCTTCAGTTTTGTACTGGAGCTCCAAGGTAATATAAGTTGGAATGTACCAACTGACCCAAATTCTTTTGCGTAAAATGTTTCCCTCAAACCACATCCAGTTCTTTGGTGCTTTCATACTTTAATCTATAAACATCAACAAATCTTCATGTAGCTGAACATTGTAACGTTTTGATGCGATTGTTATTTAATAACAGTCAGCTCCTCCATTTTGTTTTACCATCCAACAGACCACAGCCTCTTCACTTTTTCTTACTGGCTCACAAGTTCAAGGCTTATCAAAGTTCACTGAGGTAAAGTCAGTGTGAAGCGAAAGTAAGCACTATTAGAAGCAAGCGCGAGTCCCTTATGTTCCACGTCCTTTCCTTTTCCGTGAATCGCCTTTTCTGATAATTGACATTTTATTCTTAACGCTGATTTATTTATTTATTTCCAAAGCAAAAATTTATTGTTTGTCTGTGTCTCCTGTATCACCATAGCAAAAATTGTAAATTCTCCGGCTAAACTGTAGGTATTAGGACCTCTGGTTTTGGCTTCGGTTAACTTGGACAACCAGAATGACAATTCCGGTACCATTCTCTCCCCTAATTTTCACTTCCCAACGACTGAAATTTGGAAGTTGTGTGCACTATAATACAGTTCTAGTCTGAACTTTTGAATTGCATCTTAACAAACCAAGTATATGAAGTTTTGTTAAATTGATGAGATGAGACTTCAATCTCTTAGCTGCAACAACTTCAAATCAAAATAAGCAAATGTCAGACATGTCTTGGATGATTGACTACATTATTTGTTCAGCCATCCTGCTTATGTTTGTGGGTTTGTAACAGTTCTGTCCAAGTTTGTTTGTGTGTCGCAATAAGTGTATGTTTGTATGGTGAAATTGACAAGACGGTGATGTTCAAGATGTGTTGTTTGTAATGCACATCCATTAGTCCAACAGATAATCAGATTCTCATTGTGCCGTGAGCCATAATAACTAGTCTGTCTGGTCGAAAAGGGCTTTTAAGATGCTCCTGTGCCAGTGCTGAACACCTCAATCATGGCTATAATGGATACTGACAGCTAGGCTTCATACGACTGTCTGCCTGAGAGACAGATAAAGCTCTGATGTGCTTGCTCACTTTGATACAGTCTTTATCTCTACATGAGGTTCACTTTAATGGACTTCTCTATGTTTTGTATTCAAGGCTCGGTAAAACAGTCTAGCTAGCAACCTGAGAGTTGTTTGTTTGGATCCAAGCCATTAGGCTCTTGAGCCAAACACTAAAACTGCCTAATGTGTATGCTTGATTTCAATTCTGCTTAATGACTCTCCTTAGAATATCCAAATTATTATTATAAGTTGTGTAGCTCCCCTCAATTCCAAAGTCATGAATTTTTATTTATTAAGTAGCTAAGCTTGTTATAGGCTTAATACATTTCCAACGAGAATGACATACAGGAGCTTCTCTTGAACTAAATGATGATGTCATGTGAAATTATGGCAACAGTATTACGGTATTTTGTTGTTCGCTTCATTCAATCGGAGCTAGCGTTAGCGTTAGCGACACATAGGAAATATGGCACCCAAGCAGCACTATCTTTCAGAAAAAAGCATTTTACCCTTTATATAACCCAATCTACGTTTGCTAAGTTTTGCCAAATGTTTGAAATGCACTTACAGTATTGCTAGTTAGTTGTGAAATGCTAGTTAGATACACACACTATCTAGATACAGTATCCCAGCAGTTATGGTCTGTTTAATTAGCTAGTTACAGAGTTTAGTAAGTTTATAGCTAGCTAGTTTAACAAATTATAATTGCAGAAACATTAGCAAAATATAGATACAAGTCTTTAACCCCATATAACCGGTTTTATTTTTGCTAAGCTATCCCAAACATTTGAAAGCATTGATAATTTCACTTTGCTGCTAGCTATAACGTATTTAGTATTGTGTGTAGAGCATTATAATGCTCAAGTAGCTGTCTCCTGATCATTCTGAGGTTGTTTCTCTCTTTTTCTCGTCCATCCATAATAATTTTGTAACCATTACCATAATCTACTCTGCTTTTGTGTGTGTGAGTGTGTATTTCAGTGTGCACATATAGCTTAATTGCCCTTGTACATTATCACAGGGAATGATCTTTTCCTGGTGGCCGTCCATGAGCTGGGCCACGCTCTGGGTCTGGAGCACTCCAACGACCCCACTGCCATAATGGCCCCATTTTACCAGTACATGGACACGGAGAGCTTCAAATTGCCTCACGACGATCTACAAGGCATCCAGAAAATCTATGGTAAACTTTTTTTATGTATATATAAGTGTAAATATCAATATCAACAAATATCAACATAAATCGGTACACTATAAAAGACAGGACACTCATAAAAATGTAATGAGCACATGAGTCAAATGCAGATCATTTATTTACGCTTGGACCTCATCTACGAATCTGTTAGTAAAGTTGTGTGAAAATGTTTTCGTTGTCCAACCCGAATGAAAAATTCCTGTTAGAGTTTCAGAAGTTTCGTTAACGCTGATTTTCTTCCTATTTGAACGTACTGTATGTTGATGTTAATGCCGATCAGCCTTAAATGACCATTTTGCATTTATGGCACAGCTAATTTGTATTTAGTGATGCTCACAAACTCCATAAAAGTCAAAGCACACAGTGAGCTGGAAATGACAAAAAGATGATTAGACAGTGGAAGAGTGCCTCCTAAGCATGCATCTTAAACTCACTGGATTAAATGTTCATGTGAACAGTTTATGAATAAATCCCTGCATATCCTGCTTATTAAATGAGGCATATGGTCAGTATCCATATCAGCGATCAGATAACAGAGGCAGACGAACTAATGAAGGTAATTCCATTCTCTTGATAAATCCAGGTCCTCCAGATAAGAACCCTCAGCCAACCCGGTTGCTCACGACTGCACCCCCTCCTCGCCTGCACCCTCCATCTGACCCTCGGAAGCACGACCGTCAGAGCCGTCCTCATCGGCCGCCGCAGAAATCCAAACCCTCCAACCCTAACTCCAAACCCAACATTTGCGACGGAGGCTTCAACACGCTGGCCATCCTGCGCCAAGAGCTGTTCGTCTTCAAGGTAGAAAGCACTGGAGGTTCACTAGGGTTCTCAGATTCATCAGATTCGGATGGTTTACTATACAGTAAACTGTTGTAACTTATATGTAATTTGAGATACATCAACTCAACTGACCCCATGGAATAATGCATCACAGCGTTTGTGTTCATATTAAAATTTGATAAGTGCATTATCATGCATTAATATGCCATATATTGGTTTTCTCATTAGGATCAGTGGTTCTGGAGGGTGCGTGATAATTCGGTGGTGCCTGGCTACCCCATGCAGATCAGCTACTTCTGGAAAGGGCTGCCCCCCAAGATCGACGCTGTCTATGAGAACAGCGAGGGGAAGTTTGTCTTCTTCAAAGGTGAACCCACATTCTGTTTAAGAAACGTCATTTGTTTTAATTAAGCTGCAATATACATATATACAAGGACTAGCATAAGAGTACAACTTGCAGATAAAACCTTTAAGATCTGAGCTTATTAATGCTGTCAGAAGGCTGACTCGGATTTGACATTGCGGCTCATGACATTTCACGATTCTTGCATTTCTTGACAAATACTAATAACAAGGTGGATTTCTTTCTCTTGCTTTCTAAAGGGCATCGCTTCTGGGTGTTCAAGGACACCACTCTGCAGCCCACGTACCCTCAGGACATCTCGCTGTTCGGCAGTGGGATGCCTTCTCAGAACATCGAGACGGCTGTGTGGTGGGAGGACGTGGCCAAAACCTATTTTTTCAAAGGGGACAGGTGAGTCAAACTGGCTCACTATTTTCGACATGGTTACCATTCCACAAAAAAGTGTAAAGAAGACAAAGGCGAGTCACTAATGCTTAAAAAATGGTTGCCATAGCTCCTTTAAATGCCAAACACATTACTGTTTTATTGAGGAGTTCTTAGTCATAAGAAGGATCAAGGAAACCTAAAGAAATATACTTTGGGTTAGTGTACATCAGTAAAATCTGAAAGGCAAATCACAGGCTTATATAAATGTGCTTGACTTTCCGTTCTGAATCCTCTCTCTTTGGTTCAGGTACTGGAGGTACAATGAGGACATCCGGAGTATGGACCCTGGTTATCCCAAACCCATCACCATTTGGAAGGGCATCCCAGACTCTCCTCAGGGTGCCTTTGTGGACAAGGCTAATGGTGGGTCCTTTTCTTTCACTTTGCACGTTCAGTCCATTGCTGAACTCAAAATTGATACAAACAGTCCTGTGAGTAAAAATCTGCACTTCTGGAGAATGTAGCTACAGTAAATATGAAATCAAGTTAAGGTTTAGGTTAAGGTTTTGGCTGAATATTAAATCCAGATGTTATATCATAGCTATCATTTCTACTGTGCTGCGTTGGAACTAAGAGCAGTGCCTAAGAAAGAATAAATAAACGTGTTTTTATTAGTGTTGGATAATGCTATTCACTACATGATGCTTTTTTTGTTATATACTGTATTATCTAAGAAATAAAACATTTAGGGACGTGCAGTTATTGGAAAATAGTCAAAGACGTGGTGCAGCTATAACACTCTGCCATGTTACCAGGACTTCCCTGGGATGGGAAAACGTATTGACTGTTACAAAGCGCCAATACTAAAGATTCCTTCCATAAATGTTTAATACACACGTCTCCTTACAGAGATCTTCACTATATCAATGATTATACATTTTTCTCTGATAAATAACAACTTGTTTTTTATCATTTGTTAATTATTAGTCTTAGATTATATGGAACGTCCGCTATACAAGTTCCTGTAAATTACCCTTATTGCCAACACTACTGTCTTGCTGTTATAGAAAATTAATCACTCTTTCTTATATTACCAATGTGGTATAATAGCAATTAATAGTCATTAATATTAATTGTTTCATTTCCTTGTGACAAAACACAGGCTTCACATATTTCTACAAGGGAAAAGAGTACTGGAAGTTCAACAACCGACGGCTGCGGGTAGAACCGGGGTACCCCAGGTCCATCCTGCGAGATTTCATGGGTTGCGACGGCCTGCCCTCAGACCCTGACTGGGACTGGCGGCCGCCGCAGGATGACGAGCCACCACATTACGAGCAAGACGACGTGGATATCGTGCGTAAACCTGAGGGCACGGGTGGCACCGAGAAGGCTGTAGCCATCGCCATACCCTGCGTGCTAGCCCTATGCCTCATGGTGCTACTGCACACTGTTTTCCGGGTCAAGCGTAAGGACACCAAGCGCCACATACTGTACTGCAAGCGCTCCATGCAGGAATGGGTTTGAAAAGTGGGGAATTCTGACTTCCCCATTCCAAGACATGTGGGATGTACCATTGTGTCTTACCTGAGGGGTGGTGTTGAACCTCTTTCTCTCGTAGGAGGGAGGAGGAAAGGAATGGACAGCATGCCCACGTCCTAATTGTGGTGTCTGCTCTGCCTTGGAGCGCCATGTCGTTATGTGTGTGTCATGTCAGGCCTCCGTTGTCGGCTATCCGCAGCTGTTTTCAGACTTGAGTCAAATCTTAAAAGTAACTCAATAAAAATCACTAAAGGACGGGCCTTTTCAAATAAAAAATACATTATGTATCTCCAACTACTTATATCAGCTTCACATAAAGCGTGGACTCTTACGTTCCTCCAGAATCTTTTAAGAACTGATACTCGAACCAAAACACGCTTGGTTTCCAAAGACAATTGTTTTTTCTTCATGTTATTTTTTTTAAAGCATAGATCTCAGTTTGAATATAAATTAACTGTGCATACATCTTCAGGTTTTATCTGTTCTATCATTACATCATCAGCTTTTACAATCTTTAAATCTATCTACAATATTTCGTTGAATGCCTTAACCACATATCTACAGTATTTCTTTTTCTGTGTGTGTGTGTGTGTGTGTGTGTGTGTGTGTGTGTGTGTGTATGATAAGAAATGGCTAATCTTGTAACCTACAGTCGAGTGCAAAAGTTTGCATACCCTTAGTCCAAAATGACCAACATTCTGGTCCTGATCTCAAACGAAGCGGCTGATTTGTGTGTAATAAATTGTGTGCACAGTTATTAGGCATGTTATAGCCAATTTACAAAAATGCTTAAATGCCAACAATATTTAAGTAAAGTTGCAAGTTCAGATCTCACAAAGCCAAATGTCTGAGTAATTACATGATGAAAGGTGAAAGATAGTGTGGTGTCATAAAACTGTTGAAAACTATTTTATTTTATCTATGAACATAAAAGAGTGCAGATATGAATTATGTTGAGATATGTTGTCGACATCAGAGGTATAAGTGTCCAGCAAATATCTAATATGAAACAAACATTATGATGGTAATATTATAATAATTTCACAAAATATTCTCATTATTTTTGAGATACTAAAAAACTTAAACAAAATAATGGTTTTATTTTGTCTTCAAATGGCAGAAACGGGTTTTTTGCAAATTTAGTACTTGCTCTTCGATCGTATTCATTTATACACATGCAGTGCTTGTTCCTGAAATGACTTTCTGGCTGCGGTAAATCACACAGCAGGTGCTAAATGAATCAATTTACATACAATGTATTTTTGCACTTTTAGGTTATTTATTAAGGCATGCAAACCAGAAACGATGTTATTTTATTTATTTGAAAGATGCAATCCTCCATAGAGCTTACACGTTTTTTACAGGTTGTGTCAAGGTGTTTTTACACACACAAACCTTCAAGGAATCAGGGTTTCAGTTCGGTTTTGCCGCTGGTCATTCATTATGACAACAAAGAATGGTCAAATAGTGCTTGATTAGTTTTGACAATAATGCTGAAAAATTTTTAGAGATATTATCATACACATTGTACTTCTTTATATCTTATGTTGATTTTATATTTAAGAATTTTTCTGTTGATTCTGTCTTATATTTTAGATTGTATTGATGCAGGACACACTTTTCATTTTTACTTGGAATTTTTGGAATTAAGTTCTTCTTCTTTTTTAGGATAAATTGTTAAAAAAAAAGGTACATTTTCCTTTTTTCCATTCAAAATCTACAGGGGATTCAAACTTTTGCGCTCAACTGTATGTTTTAAACTGCTCTACTTGGCATAATGCTTAAAAGAATTTCCTTTTTTTTTGTTTGTTTGTTTTAGGAAAGGTCTTCCAGGTTAAAATATAAAATAAGCAGTGGAAATCCTAGATGTTTAGCATTTCTGAATAATCTAATAATCTAATAATATGACTTTAATATTACGTAGAATACAGACTGTCAGAAAAATGTAACCATGTAGAAACGTCAGACCCGTTAAAATTAGCGTAGCTTGGGGTGCACTATATTTGACGAGCCATTGCACTGAACTAAACTAATATTCCAGTAATACTGTATTAACAACAATCATTCAGAACTAAAAACTAACAAGCTCAGATCAATGTGTATGACTTTATTACAGATTTTATACTGAGGCTGATTTAGTGATTTAAAAAAAAACTGCTTGATGAAATCAAGAGTCAAAGAGAAAAATAATTCAAAAAGACAGATATTTTTAAGTTATAGCACTTTTAACTATAAACAAATGGTATGACCTGTTTTTCTATTTTTCATTCATCCCTTGTTTTGCTGTTTTAATGGCGAATCTCTGACATCCTCAGAAGCCATTAATGTTCTCCAGGATTCATTAATGAAGCAGTGGGGGTTGTGTGGCTGTTCTTCAAAATCTTCAGCGAGCGTCATTGGCACCACTCTCTCTAACCCAGTTAACAACTTCCTGAATCGTGAGATCGCATGGTGACGGAACACACAGACTTCACATTGTTACCGATATGGCAGCTTTCTGAACTCTGCCTTTGGAAACAAGATGTATATATTTGAACATGCTGTATATATCTCATATAGTGTCTTGAATATGGATGTGAAGGGCAGATTATACAGTATTAAATACTAAGATATCAATCAGATCTGCTGTGTGTGTGTGTGTATGTGTGTGTCATTCTTTTCAAAGAATCAATTACTCTACTTACGCTCGACATGATCCAGTCACTTTAGACAGGGTTTCTTTATCAGAAGTCCCCCTCTTCTAGTTTGTCACATTTTCCATGTGCCATTAGGTTTTTCGTGTATATTTAATATTTTCAAAATCCCAGAAACATCATCAACAAGGTTGGTGGGCTGTATTTAACCCACAAAACAAAACAATATAAAGACTTTCTGTACATGCCTGAGCTTTATCTAATTGGTATTCAGTATTAGTTAGGCTACTGCTGTTTTAGACACCAAAAACATGCTTAAAACATCTTTAAACTATTTTCAATAACTAAAGAATAAGATAAGCTTTGTTTTAACATCTGGTTATAATCATAGCATGGTCCTACAAGTTATGTTTGCTCTAATATGGCCTTCCATACACCTTTTCTTCTCTAATGAAGTGTTTATGATTCAATACACTTTGATCGAAGTCCCAAAGGGGTAATGAACTCTTTTACTAATAGTGTTCAACTGCAAAAGAAATTAGGTCTATAAATATTGACCGTGGTGTAGTTTTCTCTAAAATAAAATCAGCTTATCTGGTTATTTTTAATGGTTATTTGGGCTAATTGTATTTATTCAGACACCAGAAGCCAATGAAAATCCCTTAAAAATGCCTAAATGTACTGATATAAACATGATTTCTTGTCATTTTTCTATCACCCTATCTGTGTGTGTTGCATCTCTAATGAAGTTGATAAAAGTGTTAATATTTTTGCGCCCAGCTTATTGTAATGAAGCCATAAACTCAACTCAATATTATACAGTACAGTAAAATCCAAAAATTAAAAATCCAATATATTGTATTAAAGTTATTATGCAGCCTGAACTAGTGGGAAAATATCTGCTTGTAAGTCAAAGAAAAAGGTAAATAAATAAATAAAAACATTCATAAACATGTAGACCAATTGCAAAAAGTTTCTTTGTGTATGTCAGTTGATATTTTAAAGTGATTATGCAGCCTCATAAGATTGATATTTAGCAACAAACACATAGTTTGTACATAGCAAATTCAGCAGTGATAAACGTCTTGGAAACAGTATGCTACTCTATAATTACCACTAGAATCAAGTCTTCCTGTAACTCAGTCATTTGTGTCTGTGTGATGTAAGAATGTGTATTTATGAGTGCTAGCATTAAATGTTTTATCGACAGACTTGTTTAATAAGCAATGAGGGTGTGATGTTATAGGACAATAATCAACCAGAAGTGGTATGACGCACCGACACAAAGCAGAAAGTTACCACCCTGAAGTGCAGAAATTTGGGCACCAATTATGTTTTGACTGCTCAATTCTACTTCAGGTAAAGGAAAAATATGGACAGTAAATTTAAATTTTGGCTGAAGTATGACTTTAAGATGATAACAGAGATTCCCCAGAATGGATATGGTAAGCGAGATGTTGATTAGCCTGTTAAAAACAGCAAGAAATGCAGAACCAAAGTGTTTCTGACTTCCCACTTGTCATTCTCAGACTTTTATTTCTGTCCTTCAGAGCCACCATTCAGCTCATTTCTGTCCCTGTTTAGAACTGAACCTTAAGCTGCACTTACACAGGTATTACCAGTAGAGGGTATCAGTTCCTCAGAAAAACAAAAGACCAAAAGTGGTGCTATAAACAGATGTTTCATCACCAGCCTCTCTTTTTTCTGATTGGTTATCACACCACCACATCATGGAATGGTTCCTATAACAGCATGCCCCAGTGTTTTATACCTTACATTCCTTCATTTATTTATTTGCTTGTTTGTCTGTTGCAAAAAGACACCGTAAAAATTCAGAATAACCCACATTTAAAGCATGAGAGAGAGAGAGAGAGAGAGAGAGAGAGAGAGAAGTTGAAACAAAAAGCAATTAGAGGTCTTCATTTAATTTTAACAGTCTTGCAATCTCAAGATCTGATCCTGGAGCTGTGAAATGCCCCCCACGACACCAAGTTAAGTAATGACACTAAAATAATGTTAATGTATCATTAATTAAGTACTTCTTTGGGAAATAAATATCAGAATCCTAGAAATTATTTATAGGTTTATGCTCATATCTCTTTACTGCTACCATTTTTACAATGCATTGGGGTAAAGTCAAATTCATCCAAATGGTCAGGAAGCAAGACCACAGGACACTTCTTGGCCTTTTGCAGCTTAAAAAGCATTTGGTGCTTGAACTGTGATTTAGACCTAAAAATTAGTTGTTGTTGTTGTTGTTGTCCACCCCTCCCTTTACAGAGTCTGCAAAATCTCACTTGACCTACACTTGAAAGCTAGAAAGGTTTTTGTTTTTTTTTAGAGAGAGAGAGAGAGAGAGAGAGAGAGAGAGAGAGAGAGAGAGAG
>JAOTRR010000024.1:3350781-3364655 GCA_028570945.1 Gogo arcuatus
CAGCCAAGAACAGGAATCTTACAATCAACAAGTTCCTATTAAAGTGGCCGGTGAGTGTATTCTGTGGTTCCAAAAATCTGCAAAGCTGGTTAAGTCCGAACACTCCTCTTCATTTGATGATAATAATAATAATAATAATAATAATAATAATAATCTTGTTTTATCATGACAGTCTGCATGTTCCACTCATAGAACGTAGAATATGAAAGTCACACAGTATTAATGGGTTAACTGAGTTAACTGAAGAGGAGTTTTGTGTGTTTTCCATCACTGATATCAAAATCATACTAATGCATTATTAAGACACAAATTATTGCATATAATTATTGTGTGACGATGTAGATGCCCATGTTGAGCCGTGGTTTAGATGAATTCCTATTGATCTGGGTGAAAACACATACGCAAAGAACTTTTCAGGTAAAACGAAAGATAAAATAACATCAGTTAAGCGTTAAAGCCCTTGGCTCGTACTTCAGGAAGATGTGGTTAACAGATTGACAGCTCTGCTTCTTCGCAGGTACTAAATAACACTTGTTTAATCTCATAATGTGCTGAATATATACATAGATTCAATAATTAATATATAGATTAATATATAGATTCAATAATTAATTTTCTGTAACAGCAGTTCTGACAATAGTGCAGCTGTAATTTAAATCACTGGTTTATTTTAATGCACTTGTTCTAATGTGATTGTTTCTACAGCAACAGTGTACACAGAGACTTCTATGGAGAATGCACCGCATAAGTAGATAAATTTAAAAAAAAGAACGTGTAATTGTGGATGTTGAAATTTTCTGTGAGGAAACATTTATCAATAATATGGCATTAAATGTAACTATGAACTATGAAACGTACACATTCTTTAATGAAATAAAAGAATTGTTACTATTGCCAATTGGAAAAAAGAGGAATAAAACACGGTGGTAATAGTAACTCTGCTTCACATCAGACCTGATTGATCACACTGATTTCCTATAAAACCAAGTTTCCAAGTGTTTTATTCCTTACTGAATACTAGGGTGCATTTAGTTCATCAGGAAAGAAGTCTACTCTGAGGTGAATTGGGCAAAAAATAGAAAGTTAAAATCTTAACAGTGTGATGTAAATCAGCAAAGAGTCTTTATACATGAATGAAAAAGAAACATCAATCAGATTCCAGCCTTTAAAAAAACATTTCAGTTTCCAAGCATTAACAATACAAAAAGAAAAAAATAATAATAAAATCAAACTCTGTCATCTTATTCTAAGGATCTGAATAGTTAATTTCATGCTACAAAGACAAGTTCATGCTACATGTTCATAAGATGCTAAATACTTCTCATTTACGCAACAGCTACAATTAACCAGAGAAGAACAGCATAAGCACACACACACACACACACACACACACACACACACACACACACACAAATGGATTTAACACATATTGCTCAACTTCCTCATATTCTTTCCCTCCAGACTCTGTTTATTCTGAGTATTCTCAGAACTACTTTCATCACTTTTCTGAAAAGGCACACACCACAAAAAGTACTTTTGATAAACCTGCACCCATACAGAATGTTTCAGTACATTGAAAATGCTCACATTCTTAAACCCTGCAGCCAGCATCGCTGTGTGAGCTGTATACGAATCTTTCAGAAACACAAAACTTTCCCGATATTCAAAAGTTCAGAACCTTTCAATATTCAGACATTCAGAAGTTCCCAATATTCAGAAGTTCAGAACCTCCCAATGTTCAAAAATTCAGAACCTCTCAATATTCAGATCATAAGCTGCCAATATCCAAAAGTTCATACCTTCCAAATATTCAGAACTTCACAATATTTAGACATTCCCAATATTCAGAAGTTTAGAACCTCCCAATGTTCAAAAATTCAGAACCTCTCAATATCTATCTCATAAGTTCAGAATATCCAAAAGTTCATTACTTCCCAATATTCAGACATTCAGGAGCTGAAAATAATCAAAAGTTCATAACCTGTCAATATTCAGAATTTCAGAACTTCCCAATATTTAGAACTTCAGAACCTTCCAATATCCAGACGTTCAGAAGCTGCCAATAATCAAAAATTCATAACCTCTCAATATTCAGAATTTCAGAACCCACCATTATTAAGAAATTCAGAACCTCCCAATATTCAGAACTTCAGAACCTCTCAATATGAAGTAGTTCAGAAGCTCCCAATATTAAGAAGTTCAGAACCTCCCAATATTATAATGTCAGAACCTCGCCATATTCAGAAGAGTGTAGTATTCAGAAGTTTAAAATGGCCAAATTCCAGATTCCTTCCAGTGTGAAGTTTCATCAGTTAGTAGTACTCAGTATTGGGGCTCCTGAAGGATGTGGTCCTGCTGCTTTGAGATGACAGGATGGTGGTCTTCAAACATGGTATGTGCTTAGCTAGAAGTTTCCGGAAATGGCTCTGGAATTTCTTTCCCACAAAGGTGTAGAACACGGGGCTGATGCAGCAGTACAAGTATGCAATGTTACGTGTGACATATTCTGCATAGTCCAGGTCTTCAGTGCATGATCTGTCTCCGGAGGACAAGCGGAACACCTTGAGGAGGATGACCACATTGTAAGGCGTCCAGCAGTGGAAGAATGTCAAGATGATGACAAAGATGAGCTTGACAGCCCTACACTTCTCCTGTATGCGTGTGGAGATGATGCGAAAGGTGATTCGGGCATAGCAATAGAACACCATCATCAGTGGAAGCAGGAAGAACAGCACAAACTGCTGATAGTAACCTATCAGCTGCCATTTGACTATGGTCTGGTATGAGTAGCCACTCTCTTCACACACGTAGCCGTCCAGTTTGTTCTCCCGTATGTTGTATAGGACCATGTCTTTAAGGCTAGTGAGGAGACTGAGAAACCAGACAACAGAAGACATGGAGAAGGCGTACAACCTCCGGCGGCTCTGGGCGGCGGTGATGGCATGGACCACAGCCAGGTAGCGGTCAAAGGTCATGAGGGTGAGGAAGAGGATGGAGCTGGAAAAGCCGATTGAGTACAAGCTACCTACTAACTTGCAGAGGACAGGGCCAAATATCCACTCGGTGCGGTGGTAGACAGCCCAGAAAGGCAAGGTGGAGGCGAACAGGAGATCCGAGATGACCAGGTTGAGCAGGAAGATGTTGGTAACTGTACTGAGCTTCTCATACTTGTAGATGATGCACAGAACCAGACCATTTCCCAAAAGGCTCAGCAAGAAGTTCATGTAGTAGAACACAGGGATGAATGTCGCACCAAATTGTTTCACGCTCGTCTTCTCGCACAACAACACCGTTTCATTTAAGACATATGTGTAATCTTCTGTGGTGTTGGACAGGTTGAAAAAACCATCCAGATATTCATCATAGTGGTCGTCTTCCATGGCAATTACTACCTCGGCGCAACAACAAGAAGAACAAAAAAAAAATAGAATGTCTTTTTCTAGCAGCCCCTCAGCCGTCTGATGTCTCGGAAATTAGGTTTTTTTTTTTTTAGTTAGCACAGAGGAACTTGCACTGCCAAGCTGTGAACCTTTCTGTGACTTTACCTCAACTGTGACAGGACTTAACACTTCAACAGATACTACCAACGCAGCACGCAGAAAGAGGAACTACTCATACATACGCTGGTATCTTTTAAATTGGCTTCCTATCCGTACCACCTAGGAAAAAAAATGAGTATATCTAATCTAGATGCAGAAACCCATAAATATAAATTCATTACTACAGAGTAGTACAAATATTGTATGTTTAGGGATGAAATTTTTATTTGATCACTGTTACAAATAAATGGTTTCAGTTCAAATGTAAACAACACAATGAGTGTGGAAACGAAAACATGACAATCTAGTCAATTAACAGACATTCTTAAAAAAAACAAGCCAACAAAAAATACTTATGGCTTCAATTGACAAGAATATAAATAGAACGTGCTGACGATGAATCCAGTTTGATCATAAAAATGGAAGGAAGCTTTTGAGATGTTCACACATTCAAACAATGCGGTAGTCCACACACACACACACACACACACACACACACACACACACAAAACCTGACCCACCACACACACAGAATGAGTTTTTTTGTTTGTTTTTTTTTTAAACCAAGAGACATCCTGAGCAGTCTGACATATCAGCCAACACTTTTATAAGAAAATATTGTTACTGTCTAGCTGATGGATTACTTCGCGTCTAATACAGAGGTAGTATTTCAAAAGGCAGTGCAACACCTATGTCTATTTACAATAAAATGCATTTCACAAAAGTGAGCACCAATGTGATATTGAAACCAATGTGGTTGCAGGAGGACAAAGTCATCTGGGGCCAGGTGACTCACTACGAAATTATCTTATCTTGCTCAGGAAAGGACTGTTGCCCTAGTTTTGCTTTCCAAATAAAATTTTCTAATCACTATTTTGTCATATATATTAAAAGGCTGCCACAAAGCAAACATCTGCATGCTGCTACATTACATGCTTCGAAACCAAAATAGTAGGTTTGACAAATAATCTCATGTAAAAACTGCCATGTTCAAACTCTAAGCCCTCTATTTGGGCTAAGGTTAATATCAAATAAATCCACAAGTCAGTACACACAAGTCACCTCAGACAGTTTGGCCTCTGTTTGGGCTCAAGAGCCTGGAGGCCCTTAAAAGTCAATACGAAGTGTGCATCAAGGTAGTTTGCTAAAAGTCAGGCCCTTTGTTGAAGGGACCTTGCAGGCCACCGTAACCCATGTAACAGGAGGATGGGTCACAAACACCGGCAGCTCCTGGAGGACCTCGTTTTCCTGGGATACCAGGTGAACCAGGTTTCCCTGTAGACCCTGGGGGTCCTGGATATCCCTCTCCGTCTAGTCCATGAGGACCTTGCAAACCTGGAAGTAAAAAAATGTACGGTAGTTATGTAATAGGAAATTATAGTTCTATCACAGCTACAATCAGAGCTATTAGCTATCCCACTAGGCAAGTGGATAATAAAGTGGTAGGTGGGGTAATTTAATAACATGTAGCGAGCTAGTTAGATTGAATAACAGCATGGTCTGGAGCATGGTCCGCCTATCCCACAGCGATTTGCCAACAATTACAACGCTTTAATTTATTAACGAACAAAGTGTAGCACATTTTAATGGTTTAGAGTATGTTTTAATATTGTGAGATTACTTGAGTTGTAATTTAATCCGTCTAGTCAAAGCTGATGTGTGAGATTTGGAAGTGTGCACTATCTTTACAGCACTGAGGCGTGTCGCATCTCCGTGAAGCATGCTATGTTTAATCTAGCTACATATCAAGTAAAAATGTTTGTTCTGTGAAGGGCAACAAAGAGTAGAGTTTGCCCCCCCCGCCCTTTTCTGGTTATTTAACTAAAAAACACCCCTACAAGCCTGAATATGATATTCTGCTTGTTCCCAATGCTTAGGCTTATGATTTATCAACCCTGTAAAACATTTACATCTAAAATAAACAGCATAATACCTGGTGGGCCAGGTGGACCTGGGAGTCCATTGCGACTCTCCCCTTTGGCACCTTTGATGCCCATTGGTCCAATTTCACCTATAGAGTACAAAAAAAATGAATACTAGATGCAAATAGCTGAAATATGCAAAGAGTTTCTGTTTCATTTATGAAGACTGAAAGTACATGAATAGCAGCAGTTCCTCTCATCTTAAATCAACATGTCAACCGTTTCAGAAAGAAGAAAGAAATCTGTGGGCATAATGATTCTGTCTTACCTTTCGGGCCCACTGGCCCCATCGCCCCTGGTTGTCCTGGGTATCCCTGAGCTCCAGGTCTGCCAGGATAGCCTGGATTTCCAGTTGGGCCTTGGGGTCCAGGGGGGCCTGGATCACCTGGGGGTCCCTTAATTGTCTCACACTGTTGGCAGCCTCTGGGGGACATCGCCTGAAGGAGCTGTGGCAGTTGACCTGTTGAGAAAATTAAACTTTTGTTAATGGGTTAGAAGTGAAGCTTTTGGTTAATACATTAAGTGTCATTGCTAGGAGGGATTTTTAAGCAGCAGCTCCTCATTACTACACTCATCATGATTGATGGTTAGTGTACGTGGTACGTAAATAATCTAAGGCTAATCAATATAAGGCTAATCACAAAAATGTTAATAGCTGTTAATAGCTGCTATAATGTAAGTGAAAACGGGAACTATCTTGTTTTGCGGACGTTCCGAAACATTAAATGTAGCTATAAATGGTTAAAAAGCATGACGTATCATCCACTAATAAATTAAAGAATTGTAAGCATTGGTAAACTGCTGCAGTATAAGAGTATAGGTTATGCTGTTAAAGGAAAATAAATCAACTTCATGATGTTAAAGGTAACTCCATTTTGCATTGGCTCACATCATACCACCCTGACGTGAATTATTTGCCTATAACAGCACACCTCCAAGTGTTATTCCTCACACAGTGAATTATAGATTTGAGATTTAAAGAACTGAACAGTAATGAGGAACCTATCATGAATAACTTCCTGCAAACTGCACTGATTTGTGGTTCTTCAAATTTGCATTTCTAACTGAAGGTTTCTGAGAAGCAACCTTTTCTGTGACCTTTTCATACTTTTATTTGCATATAAAATGTGTCTTTGAGATGACCCAAGTATTCTTTCTGAACTGTAGCATAATATGAAAAATACAGTAATGTGCTGAAACATATGGATTGGGCAACTGTGTCTGTTAAACGGACTTATGGCTTTCCTCTAAAATAGAGAATTGAAAGTGAAGTCGCTTCTTCCACAGCTACAGATGTTTCCAGCTTGCTGCTAACCGACAGCGCCGGTCTTTCCAACACTAGCCAATATGCTGATGTGCACAATCAGACACACAAGTACACAGTGATGCAAACTCTCCGTAAAGTCAGTTATATGCTGTTAGGTCTGGGCTGTGTTGAGATTTAGTGCAGACACATGTTGGAGTGTGTGGTAACAGGAATACACAGTGAGTCACAGTCACTTGACCACATTGGACATTAGAACTTAGTATCCTGAAATCTGTTTCATGATTATATATTTTAACGAGCACGTACTCTGCAACACTGATGCACAAATCTTCATCAAGTGTTCTTCTGAAGGCGGCTTCCCCTGAAACACAGATCAGTGGTTAAGGTATATTAAGGTCAGGACCAAATCCCTTGGGATAATGGAAAACAATTTATAAAGAAAAGAATTTAGACCAAGACATTTAGTGTTGATATTCATCAACATTCATCATTCAGTCATCATCAGTAACCGTTTCATTCTGGTCAGGGTTGTGGTAGATCTGGAGCCTATCCCAGGAACGCTGGGTGTGAATCGAGAACACACTTTGGATGGGACTCCTGTTTACATGCATACACACATTCACACACTCTTTCACACATAGGGGCACTTTAAGGTTTATAGGAAACCAGAGAACTCAGAGGAAATCCATGCAGACAAGTAGGAAACATGCATGGTAACTGTAGAGACAGTAAACCAAGCTCAGGATCGAACCGAGGAACCTGGAGCTGTGAAGCTGCTACACTACAATAGAAAAAACGACTGTGTAGCCATAGTCCAAGGTGACCTACATTTTGTTTTTAACTTTTTGCAATTCTTTTGATTTGGAAATGAATTGGAAAATAAGCGGCACATTTCTACTTTTTCCATTCAAAAATGATTAGTGGGTGCAAACTTTTGCACTCAGCTGTATTGCAATGACATCTGTTTCCTCAGCAAGGTTGAGAATCAGCCTTTTTTTTTGTTCTTTCTAGGCCTTAAAAAAAAAAAATCACCTGGTGTGATTAACCAGAACATTCTTGGACATGATTTGGTGCTCATTGAGTTGTTGCCTTTTGTCTCTTGGAGTGTGTAATCTTGTGACTTGAGCAACACTTACCGGTTTTCCTGGGTAACCTGGGATACCTGGTTGCCCTGGCAACCCATTGTTTCCTGGAAATCCTCGCGGTCCTGCTGGTCCCATTGGACCGATTTCTCCCTTTTTCCCATCAGCCCCTCTGATTCCCGGATCTCCGGTTACACCTCTCTGAGACAGAGAGACACAGAGGAGAGAGATCATAAACCTATTACTGTAATGTACCAAGCTTTACAATAATTCTACGTGTACGTCGTGTGAATAAAATGGATGAAACAAACATATTTAGATTCAGATTGTTTAAGGATCCTAAAGTAATTCTTAAAAAATTGCTCTGCACAATTTGGTCACCTGCTAGTTCCCACCCACCAGCCAGCTCTCCCCTATCATACAACAGCTACCAAGCAGGGAGGATGAAGGCTAACACATGCTTCCTCATAGACGCATGAAGCCAGCCAAGTGCATCTTTTCAAACTGCTGCTCATGCTGCCTCAGAGGGCAGCGTTCAGAGGATTTAGAGGAAAGCGCTATCCACCCTCTTCTACATACATGAACTCACAGACACCTATGATTGGCTAGTGTCACTATGATTGACAGGGGACTAAGAGTATGCTATCCCTTGCATCCATAATGAGAACGGCCAATTTTGCTATGACTATGGGACATGGTCAGGATCAAAATATCCGATTTCCCGATGGTATAGCCAACGCTGTTCTGTTGAAAAATAAATTAGTAAGTACTAGATATGGATTTAAGTACCTAGGCACCAGGGACAGCCATATTTCATGTTTCACTCATTTTTTTTATTCCTAGTTGCCCAGCAGTTCAATAACCAGAAATAAACCGTATTCCTTATTCACCTTCACCTATCCTCCTCACGCCGAATGGCTACAATGCCCTTACCTTGACGTGGCGTGGTAGCTTGCGCACCGCAAAGACCCCTGAAGCTATGCCAGCGGAGGTGTCATGCCTCCGGCAGGTCCAACCATACTGGACAGGTTCGGGGCGAGTGGTCAGACAGAAATGGGCATCCTGGTCCTCCAAGTTGGGGGTTGGGCATATGGCTAACTTCCCTACCCCATAAAAACCTACACAGTTACAGAAACCAGAAACGTTTGCAACACATCTGATCATGCTGGTGCGAGTGCAAGCATGGGCCCCGATGCCACATGTATGACGCCTACAGATGAAAGCCGAGAGGAAGTCTGCAGGCCGCTGGAGTCGCTGCTCAAGCCAAAGGATATGATCCAGATCGGGAAGTGGAATGTGAGGACGATGTATTCCTTATTAACGTTCGCAAAAACAAAATGTTTTCATTTGTTATGTAGCTATGTTTACGCTTAATACAAATCACACTGGTATGACACACCATAATGGTGTAAATATAGAGCTATAAAGCTACTCTTTCCGTATCTTGCCACCTGCTGCACTACACACACTGGCTGAGGGGTGATCTGGTTGACGGTGGAAAGCTATTTGTTAGGATAAATAAATAAATATAATGAAACTGATGAGTCAAATAAAGTTTGATGCAATGTCATCATCTACCTCTTCTGCTTTATGTAACATTCACATTGCTGATACAAATATTAAGAGAAAATGAAGACACTAGCCAGACTCGAGGAATATAATTATTTTACGTTCAAAATCGTGCTGACTTTTTTGTTGAGATCACAAACATGATGTGCTACATCAAACTCTTTGTTGGAAGAAGATCATGATCATAAACCCGTTCGGTTCTCTTAATCTGTATTAATGCACTTAACTGCAGTAGATAACACAATCGCCATACTTTCTCTCATTATGTTAGACACTTTATAGCTTAGTCAATGATGTTTCAAGGCAACTTTAACATGGGACCAAATGGCTTATTGGAATGTTTACTCGTCGTTAATGTTTATTCGTCCATCCTTGATATGATATGAAAAAATTCTGTACTTTTTCCCCTCCCATCTCACTATCAACTATCCTATTGGGTGTGAGTTTACGTGTTTGTTCATTAGCCAAGATGAGTGTCTTGATTCTTCTTCTTCTTCTAGATTGTGAAATGCACAATTCCTTTTTTAAAAACAGAAGTCTGATGCCTGCAAAGTGATCTTCAATTCCCATATAATCATTGACAAATGTTCTTCCAACTAACTCCAAAACCTTTCTTATGAAACTATTGGATTATCTTATCAAAAATAAGGGCAAATCTCTGAGATGTTCTAAGCATGTCACAAAGGAAATAACCAGGTCCTGTGATGTTTGGAAAAATTGCAAACTGCACCTTTAATCACTATAGTACCAAAGAAAAAAGTTAGAAAAAAGTGTCAGGAACTGAAACAGCTCCCAGTTTGTGAAGAAGCAGGAAACACTGTTGTCTGAGTGTGCTTCAGTATGAATACGCACCTCTCCTTTGCTCCCCCTGAGGCCTGGCTCACCCTGCAAAGGTATACCGGGTATAGAAAGAAAACACACATTCATTCATTCATTCATTCATTCATTCATTCATTTCTTCAACATCTATGGCATTAAAATGGTTTTATAATTTAATCTGTATCATATCCTCATGAAAATAATGCTTATTAATACTGTACTATTAATAATGTTGTTATTGTGGGCTATTGTTATCATGAGGTTATTGTATGTTACGTACAGCTTTTCCAGGGAGCCCAGGTGATCCTGCACTACCTTTCTCTCCCTAGAAAGAGAAAAGCAAGGAACATTTGTGTATGTTTGTGTACATGGTTCTTCAACACGTCTGCATGTGTGTGTGTGCGTAAGCAGTAGTGCATGTATTGTGGTTAAAAGAGATGACAACAAGTTTCCGTTTATTGCTGGAGAAACATTGTTTTTTCGGAGAAACTGTGAGTCATGCCCCTCACTTTAGTAGTACTGAGACAGCAAAACTGCTTTACATTTTTAGTCGATGTATTCTGATGTACGTCTAATTTCTCTGGCAATTCCTGCAAACTGTGCTGCAATAGAAAACCGATAAATGCACGCTTTCAGCGAAATGTGTGAGACTCAATCGTATGCTCAATTCTGATTGGTCAGAAGGTGTTGATTAATTTTCCATAACAGCAGCACCGTCAGTAGTTCCACATGTCAATTTCTATAGCAACGACTTATGCAGGAACTTACGTGGTAGACGCTCCACTTAAACGGATTAAACGTGTGTAAATGATGAAATGTTGATATTGTGAAGATTGTTTTGAGGAGAGGTTTATTTGACATTTGTAGAAGGAGTCTCAAATGTCAGAGGTGAAGATGAAACTTTATGTTTTTTCTGGCACTGGAAAGCATCTTGGCAGAGTGAGTAAAGTGATAAAAGGGAACAGCTGTTTATATCTGCCAGAATGTAACTGATAACGTGTTTCTTGGATGTTCTACAACATTACACATAGCTATAAATAGTTAAAAAGTACAACATGTCGTTCTTTAATAATATAAAATGTCATCTTCGGCAAACTGCTGTGTTAAAAGAGGAATAAAACATTATAAAAAGAATTTTGCAGTGGTAACAGTAGCTTCATAGTTAACCCTCCACCCTGTAGCTGATTATTTTCCTAGAACAGCACTGTTTTTTTTAAATATATAATTCTTATATAAATGTATAAATTGGGTTGTACATAGCAACCTCCACCTTCTGTCCCTTTGATTTCTGTTTCCATCTCTGTCTGTCTCTCAGAGCAAGCAGGAAGAGCTGTTGAAACTCAGCACCCTTCGTTCACACCATCCACCACACAGAGACTAAACAGTCTCTATGCTAACACACACAGCAGGAAAATAAACGTCACACTCCATCACGCTCCACTGAGCTGCAGTACCTGAATTCCTTTTGGACCAGGCTCTCCTGATTCCCCCTGCAAAAGTAAGTGGTGCACACATTTAGGGGCTGCGACGTTGACGGTGATTTTAACACTGAATTAATCTCAGCATGATCGCAGATTCAGAACTGTAGCTACACAGATTTTGGCAGCATTGCAAAACAGTCGCACCTTATGGCCTTTTAAACCTGGTAGACCCATGATGCCTTGAGGCCCTGGAACTCCAGGTTCACCCTGTGATCCCTGTGAAACACACACACACACACAGACTAAAAATGCAAAGACAATGTGCAGTAAAACGATGTGACTGGTAAGACACAGGAAAGTGTGAATAGTGTTTCCTGCCTGACTTTCTTGTACAAAGAAAAAATATCTTACATTTAATTTGTCCCTCGCAACCTACAAGCTGTTTTGGAGAAAAACACAAGAGCACCCCTGATACAATCTTACTGGACAATGGAAGTGGGCAGATTTGAGAGAAATTCATAATTCCTCAGAAAAAAATCAGGAAAAAAAACACAGATAAAAATCTATCAGCTCTTACATTTTCAGATCCTAGATTAAAACTTTCCACCAACTTCAGTTTCACACTTACTACACATTTCTTGCTGGAAAAAGAAGAGCAGCAAAACCTAAATTAAATGCCATGTTTGATTGGAGGGGATAATTATTCTCTGTTTAAGAATCAAACCCTGGGTAAAACTGGAATCCTCCCTGCATCCTTTATTAGATACTGATCTGTCATTACGGTGACTTGTTATATTTCAGAATACACTCAAACAGTGTCTGGTGGAAATGTCACCACTCTACCTCACATATTTAGTACTGGTTCAAATTTACACACGAGGCACTTTGCATGTATCAGGACTTTGACATTTCTGTGTCAACATACTGAGGATGTGGTTATGGTGAGGAGGTGAGGAAATGGTTGCCTTTTAACATTTAAAAGGTAGGGGAAAAAAAGTGTTTGATAACCTGTGTGAAACATGTCCAGACCTAATGAAGCAGTAAATCTGACTATATAATATTAATAGATAATATTTAGGCCATTATACTTAATTATGTTATGAAGCATTAATTAGGCTCTTATACTGGTAGGCTAGGTAGGTTGACTGACTAACCAGAATGGGTTTAGTCCTCGAGAATGATCCAACCGTACCCCGATTTTGGTCTCCTCTCAGTCTCGGAGCCCACTTCATCTTGTCTTAGTATAAATCCCAGTCAAGACAAACACACTTATACCCCATGACTAAAATGTATTAAATACACCTTAAAACATTTTCATCACAGATTTAGTTTATTATCTGTATTTTACCGCAAATCTTAAAAGCTCTCCCATTCCTCTAGCTCATCCTCTGTCTGCTTTTTCACTACAGAAAGCTCAGTGCAGTAATCTCAGTGTCGTCCTACAGAATATAGCTTGGATTTGTACAAGTCTTGGTCTCAACTGAGTTGGTCTTGATTACAACACACTCATATACAGTATAGTATATTCATATATAGTTTGATTTATAGCGTTTTGTTTTAATTCTCGGAACCCCAGTGGAACTGTGGCGAGTCCGTCCTACTTTATATGGTTCACACCCGGATACTTAGACATGAATTACTGTATATATATCACTATAATGTAACTACTGATAATATTTGTTCTTGTAAAGCTTTTTCATTTCAACCCCTTCATGCAGGAAGTCAAGATTTGTATTTAGCACCATCTCGATTCAGTGACATTTTCTAAGCTCTGAGTAGCAGGATATTGTTTTCACACCTTTTGTGAGGGAAATCCCCCCCCAAAAAATGATGCTGAATAACTCACTTTTGTGCCAGGTGCACCCGGGATGCCATCCTGCCCTCGAGGCCCTGAGATCCCCTGAAAGAACAGTGTCACTTATTGCGATTATACCACACACACACACACACACACACACACACACGCTCATATTTGTTTTACATTACGATCAAGTACCTTTGGACCGACTGGACCTTCTAGACCGGGTGGTCCCATTGGGCCTGGAGGTCCCTGAAATGAAGTCACAGATTAGTTTAGTTAAACCAATATATTTATTCTGTGAGTCTGTGGGGAACAAATTACACCTAAATTGAAAAATATGTCCCAACACCAAAACCCCCACAGAATCGCTGCATACATAACTAGAAGGGCACTTAGTAGATCAAATCATTTGAACCTGGGATAATACTAAAGCTGTACACCAAATTTCATCAAA
>JAOTRR010000024.1:3377284-3397101 GCA_028570945.1 Gogo arcuatus
AGGATATTGGAAAATATGTTACTCAATGTCCCGGATGTAGTTCGTATGAAAAATACGGGTGGTGTATTTCCCAGTAAAACACTCGTGTAGCAATCAATAATCAATATACTTTTTCAGATAGTAAATTGTTCTGACATATGATGGTGCAGGAAAATGGAAATGGAAAGCAAGTACACAATACATAGGCCACTGAAGTGGATTAAGTCGTAAGAATACTGTTGCTAGGCAACTGGGAAATACGAAGACAGAGCATAAGCTAGCTAGTGCCTGAAACTAATGATTTATTTAGCTAGCATTTAAGCTATTAAGTCTTATAAGTAAGACTTATAAAGGCACTTATAAAGCCACTGTAAAGGCAGATTATCAACATTTCCCTCAGATGTTTTGGCAAATGACTAAGACTTCTTACAGCAAAAATAAGTAATTTTACTGGAATTACACTTAGCGCCGAATTCCCCTGGTTTCCTGTATGTTGAGAAATGTCAACACTGTGTCACGGCATCTGCTCTTCTGATGCTGTGTCACAAATCAGAGCTTCTGATGTTGTAAATGTCACAAAAATCTTTCTTATTATTATGTTACAGTGAACATCGGATGAACTGATTTACCTGCACTCGTGAGGCCAGAATAACGTTTATTAAAGTTTTCAACCAGCGTTTTTGTCATTCAGTGTTGAAAAATAAGTTTCAGTCCGATAAAGGTAAATAACTTCGGCACTCAAAAGTGAGCTCAACTCATTTAGTTATATCAGTTATCAAATCTCATACTTTAGCTGAATACCTTTTTTGATATTTGCTTGGTGTTACAATTGACTGTTTAGGAGCATGCTAATTATTAACATGAAGGATTTTATTTTGTGCTTTTAGTTCTTCTTTGTATACGGCTAATGCAAAAAAGAAAAACTCTACATGAACAATATGGTATGACAAAAGATCGGTCTGGAAATCCGTATACATATAGAATCAGCGGAATTTTTATTCAGATTTTATTAAGAATTAAGATTAGCCTTACTGTTGGTGCTGGAGGGCCCGGCCGTCCTGGTGGCCCTTGGATTCCCATATCGCCCTATGGAACATCATAATAAGTGAAATGTATGCAAATATTGATAAAGTACATAATAATCATCAAAGGTGTGTTCTAAATCTGTTGCCTAAAAACATATGTGGCTCTTCTTAATATAGGTACGCTGCTAAATAAAAGCTGTAACATGTCTCATGTGGGCAGCTTAGGCTAACTTTAAAGACTAATTATATGACTTACTTTGGTACCAGCCAGCCCTCTCTCCCCCTTTTGTCCTGGTTGACCTGCTTCACCCTGGAAATGGAGAAGGGATATTAAAGGGGAAAAAAAAAAAGTAAAAATGAAAGCTCACTATAAATGCAAGCTAACAGACACAGTGCAGGTATTTATTATCTAATGCAATGCAGATATTTATTATCAGATTTTATATCTACATTATTATCTTGCTTTCATACATTATATCATTGTTAGCTGATTTTTGGGTTTTTTTAGGTCTTGACTATCAAATGAATGATCTTTTTTAGATTACATCACTCACTTTCTCACCGTCTCTTCCAGGCTGCCCAGGTGGACCCCTCTCTCCCAGCTTTCCCTTAACACACAGAGAGACCATGTGATGCAGATCGAAACTTTATTTAATTTTATTATCCAACATCTACTAATATTACACTGCTAAAATGATGGTCCACATAATAGTATATATACTATTACTACAACAGATTACATTTACATAGTTTTTATTTTGACTGGCTCGAGTCATTTGAGTCCAATCAGTTAACCAGCTCATTCAGCAACAAACAGCTTGAGTAATGTAAACTAGCTAGTAATCGTTGTTATTTTATCTTATTTTGTTTTATTTTATAAGATACTTGTATGTCTGTGTTATTAAGAGAGATACTTAGCCTAACTCAGTCTACTAATAAAACATGCATTGCTAAAAAATTTCCAGTTTGCACTAAATGATCTGGAAAAGGATTCACTGAACCAAAATGAATAAAATGATTCACTGATTCGACTTACACATTTCACGGATAAACATAGTATAATAGAAACCTATGTAAGACCTCCGTTTGACAATCATGAAGTCGGCTATGGATATGTATGGAAATGGCTTTCACGCTTCAGTTTTTTTTTTTTTTTGCAATTGCGAAGCCTGAACGAAAGGAATGACTCATGCATGGCAGTGACTGACACAGCTTTATTCACCTTAGTGACTTGCTCAAAAAAGACCTAAACATTCCTAGCTACTACTGAAAGTGATAAACGTGACATAAATGAGCCACTCACAGGTTTTCCGTCTGGGCCAGGAGGTCCCTCTCGACCCTTCTCTCCCCTGAAGCCCTGTTTCGCGCAGATGAAGTTCAAATCAGATCAAATTTTCTAAACTATACAATGATTAAGACCACAGATACATCCTTACATGAACTATGAATTTATTAATCTATCCATTCAGCTGTCAACCCTTTAATTATTGACTAACCATGGGTCCAGGTAGGCCTGGTGGGCCAGGTTTACCACTGGGGCAATCACAGCCCTCCACAGGACGAGATCGATCAGTAGGACACTTAAAAAAAGTGGTGACGGATTTTAAAAAAAACAACTCAAAATACTCCTTATAATAATAAATTCATATATATGTAGACTGGAGACTCACCCTGTCATCCTCCTGTAAAAAGCCATAAGGAGAAATTAGAAATCAAAGGAAATTGTAGGTGCCAAACTCTGTAGGTAAACAGTAAGTATGGCCTTACCACGGAGTAGATCTCGCATGCTGTCTCACGCTCGCTCTGCAGAGGGTCACAGTAGAGCCGCAGCTTCTGCAAGATGATCTAAACAGGAGACATGGACACAGCAAGCTTAGCTTAAAGGCTAATGGGGCTAACAAGCAATGAAAGCAGGGCATGAAAATACAAGCTGATATCGATTGACTTGACTACCTTTTTAGTGGTTTTGTTTAAAGCAGGAGATCTGATCTCTTTGCCTGGGGACCACCTGACCTGCATCAGCTAATTATTAAGCCCTTAAACAATAAGAAACGCTTTTCCACATGGCAGAGGGTCCATAGGACTGGAGTTGAGAACCCCTGGTTTAAACCTATAGCATATTATTAATTAGGGACTACCCAAATGAATATCGCAAGCCGGTCTAGTGGTTAGCCTGTCCGCCTCTTGACTGGGAGATCGCGAGTTCTACTTGTGGTTGGGTCATACCAAAGACCATTATAAAAATGGTACCCACTGCCATCTGGCAAGGCATGCCACAATACAGATGCGAATAGGGAGCCAAACCCTTGTGGTTACCAGAAGACTGGTCCCCCCACTGTAATGCTAGCTATGTAATAGGTGAGAGGCTGAGGGCTAGAGAAACAGAGATTGGCACTGCCCAATGTGCCTTAAGGGCCTGGTTAGTACTAGGATGGGAGACTGCCTGGGAAGACCAGGTCCTGGCATGGGAGGGACTTTGACTTTGGCCCAAATGAATGTGAAGAAAAAAACTCATTTGATAATGAGTAAGGTAACCTCATAATTGTAAGATTAGCATGTAGAGGTTTGTGGTTTTGTAAAGCTGCTATTAAATTTCAAATAAATAAAATATTCATGGAACCACCTACTGGCACAGTGGTTTCTGTGTTGACTTTTTTGGCCACTTGTATCTTCCCGTTGATGTAGATGGGGACAACTTCATCCAAGAGCTGCTCCTCGACATATGCATCATCTATAAAACAGGTGACACGTTTGGGCCTCACCAACAACTTCAGCTGGTGCCAATCTGTGTCAAAGAGCCTCTTCAGTGGATAGAACACAACAGTGAGTTGAGTTGCATACCAGGTCATGAAAAACAGGTGCTCAGATGTTTTTGTGAAATCTGACAGACCTTAATGCCTCGGTCATTAAATATGACAGTCTGCTCTTTCTTCATTGTGCTGGAACTGGTAAAGGTGACTGACTTGTCTAGGCCATTCAAGGTCACTGCGACTTGCCTGACACCTTCTTCACACAGCACCCTCCAGAGGTCAAACTTCATGCGGTGGACTGGGTTCTTCACCCGCAGAGTGGCCACAAACACATATGAAGGAGGCAGGCCTTCTGGAAAGATCTCTCTGTGAAATAATCAGATGCATCAAATATGAAGGTCAATGCCAATTTTGAGTCAATATAGCTAAGTAAATTAATCTGTGTTAACCATATGTAGACAATTCTACAAGTCAAGTATGCTGGCTGTTACCCGGTGCTGCGAGTAAGGTTCAAGCGAGGGTTCAGGAGGTAAGCAACTTCTGATATGAGAGATCCCTGGACCTTTTTCGCCACTACTTCAATCCCCATCATGCTCATGAGGTCAAAGCCCTTCTGTCCATTGACAGTACCAGGGATCCTCACAGGACACACCGACTCTGAGAATGAAACAAATGAGATTAGTTTCTTCACAGTTCTCTGGTAGCTTAGAAGAAGAATGTATATTTGTCACATATATTACAGTGAAATTAATTTCTTTGCATATCTCAAGAAAGTGATGTCAGAGCACAGGGTCAACCAAGATAGGGCTCCCCTGGAGCAGATAGAGCTTAAGGGCCCAACAGTTGCAGCTTTGCAACACTGGGATTTGAACTCTTGACATTCACACAGTAACTCAGAGCCTTAACCACTGAGCCATCACTGCCCCTGTATTTGGTGCAACTGACCTAAAACAGGTTCTCAATCCAGTCCACGAGGACTCCCAGTCAGACCAGGTTTTTGTTCCATTCCAGTTCTTAATCAGAGAACCAAAAAACTGTGAAAGCCCTTGAATTCCTGGTTCAGGCGCATGAGGAGCTAGAACAAAACACAAAATCTGGGCTGGAAGACTGTCCCAGAAGAATGAATTGAAAATCCCTGTCCTAAAAAAGTAATAAAATACTATAATTTGAGATGAATTAACTTCACTGTGCTGTTAAAGCTACTAAGGTAATTGTTGCACTGCATGAATATGTGTGTCAACATAAGAGGACACAAAATAAAAGTCATACATCATCAGTCTTTCATCATCCTCTCCATCCAAACACACCTCCCTAAACAGTGTTTGAGGAGGGTACCATCATTTCCAAATCATCCTCAACAGCTCATCCTCACGATTAGATGGTGTCGGGCCTCAGTAACCCTTGAAGCCAGAAACAACCCAATTGTTGGCCGTCTGTCTCAGAAACAACCCAGTGGAGCTTGACTCACCCTCACAGAGTTTCTGCTCCATCACATCCCTTATATTCCCGATGGAAGCGTAGTCCTCCACATGCAGTACGTAAGTGGAAGAAGGCTTGTTGGCCATGGACACCAGCTCAGCGTTGGTGATCTCATCCCCGACGCCCACAGCAAACAGGACAATGTTCTGTGCTTTGGCCTCCATCGCTGGATCCACCACATCATCTTGTGACCGGCCGTCTGTCAGAACCACAGCAATGCGGTTCCTGGTGGTTTTCATGGTGTAGTTTAGTGCAGAGAACACATGGTCAGTGGTGAACTTAATGGCACGGCCTGTCTGGGTTTTGCCACCAAGGTAGGAGATTGCAGCAATGTCCCTCAGAAGAGTCTGAGTGTCCTGGTGCTTCCCAAGAGGAATCTCCAGGCGTGGCGTATCGCTGTACTGGACCACAGCCACCTGAGTGTGTCTGGAGCTCACATCAAAGCCATTGGTGATGTTGATGAGCCAGCGCTTGGCTGTGCTGAAGTCTGCAATCCCGAGACTTGACGAGCCATCGATGATGTACACCAAGTCATTGGATGTGGTGCTACAACCTGCAAGTCCAGGAAAACCTTTGTCCACAGGTGTATATGTACAGTGCAATAGATTTCCAAAGAAGATCAAGGGCAAATAAATCAAGCAAAGCATACTCTCAAGTCACATACCAATAGTGCAAAAAAAATTAAATAGAGAATTTCACCAAAAAGCAAACATAACAGTAATGTGGACATTGCTATAGTAGTTGGTCAAGGTTGATAAGATCTTGGCAATTACAAGAAAATGTAGAAAAGGAAAAGCAATATTGTAACAAACCAGCTTGACTGTCCTCCTGATCATATCCTTTGGTGTGGGTCAGGAATAGACAGACAATTAACGATCCCAAATAACATTTCCTCATTATAGGTCAATGGGGCATCAAAACTGGGTCTGGCAAAAGGGAAGAATTCCTGTATGTAAAAGAAGAGACATGAGTCTTGGACTGGTATTACCTTCAAAGATCAGTCTGTAAAACCATGTAAAAATGAAACAATCTATTCATCAATCTGGAAATAGAAATTGAGATGAATCCCTACATTTAAAATGGTAATGCAGATGTTACGCAGTATCTCAGGCAGCCCCAGACAGACAGCCCCTAATTTTGTTCTCACCAGGAGCTCAATACACCTGCACCAGGTAGTCAGTGTTCTTGATTACTTGGTTTAGGTATGCTAGAAGCTGGGAGAGGACAAAAATACGGACTCTTTTAAGTGTTCACATGTTGGTTCCTTTATTGCTAACTCATCACTGCTCTTATGGACCCTTGAGAAGCAACTGCACGTTTTCTGAGCTAAATTAAGCTTAGTAGTAGACACACATTACTCACCTCTTGTTAGGACTCTGAGGTCACTGCAACTTTCCAGAACAGAAACTAAAAAATTGGACCAGCTGCGCTCATCATGAACACAAGTCACTGTGCAGACGTGCAGTGGGATGGAAGGAGGGATGCAGGAGAGTGTTTATAGCTACACAGACAGTGACGTATAACCTCAGCGCTCTGAATGAGAGGGTGAGAGGGCTCGGAGAAAGACAGAAAGAGAGAGAGAGAGAGAGAGAGAGGAAGGGAGGAGTGTATGTTCAGCCCCTCCACAAAAACCACCTTCAAAGAATATCTAAATGGCTACACGCTTTCAAGACACAAATAGTACAACCAACACGGCCTACTGTCAACCGTTTAATTATTTCCTGCAGCCTATTAAGATTAGTGCTAACTTAGGAGGTACTTTTACTCTTCAGAAAAGGACAATGCTCTTGTTCTTCTCCAGACGGGTAGTTGGACTCCAACAAAATATTTGCCCAAATTTAGGCTAAATACATTAACACAGATGTTGGCTACTTACATTTATTCAAGGTAAGCGTTAAAATGTAATAACCGCTGCCATGCTCTCACCCAGCAGGGTTCTGAATGAAAAGGTATGTTTACAGGATAAGGTTCAGACAGGATGGATTCGGATAAAACAGTCAGCGTAAACCACAAACGGGAGACGAGGTGGGCTTCTCAAACTGTGAAGTGCTATTTCAAACAGTCCCCTATGTGTTTATTTACTCATCCAAAGCCCTACACTCCAATCCTCTGTTCAAACAGTTATATTAGCATGGCTATTTTGAATCAAAGGTGGGTTTACTGGTGGTGTAACCAAACTTTAAAATGTTCAGGTTCAAAGCTGAGACAGATGGAGACAAGTCACTTGAGGCAAAGGTTCTCATAGTGGTGTCAAGGGACAGCAGGGGGTCTGCGATTTCTATATTTTTGTTACAGTGGCGTAAATCGCAAGCCACTCTCAGATCAGAGTTATTACGTTTATTGAGTTTTTTTAAATATACAGTTATCTAGTTTGATTGGATTTAAACCAAACCTTCACTGAAAAACAAGTAGGCCTATGACTAATATCAACTTGAATCTAATGACAATTTTAATAAAAATGCCAGGAATACAAATATCATAAAAATAAATAACGTTTAAGGGGAAAAAAACTTGACAGCATCAATAAGTCTTCATAATATTATTTTAATGCATACATTTATATAATTTAGGCAAATATTTGAATAGTTGATTTGACGCCTGAGTCCGTGCTTCAATCCTCAGCTCAGGTTCCTGTATTTTTGGAGTTTTGGTTCCATGTTCACATTGGTTTCCTCTGGGTTCTCGGGTTACTTCCACCCAAAAAAAAAACAAAAAACATTCCAGATGGACTATCTATGCTAAATCACTTCTCAGAGCCAGTGTTCTATTTGGAACCTTTTCCAAAAGGAAAATCCTCCATTTTAGGTCTCTCTCTCTGTCTAAAACTTTTAAGGGTTTCCACCTTTAGGATGCTAGACTAATAGTGTTTCTGAAAAGGCAGGTGACAATGTGAGGATGCCAAATATCTCCGAATGGAGGTTACTACTTAGCCCCATCTTAATGAAGATTGGAGATGCCTTTTTTTGTAAACATTTATTAGAACAGCAGCTTCAAGGAGAAAAGCAGCAAATCTGTACATCTGAAACCACAATCCGGAAATCCCAGAATGCACTTCTGTAGTATCCAGTCGATTCAGGTTAGGGGATGTCCAGTATCCATAATGCAATTTGCAGTTTTGTAGTTTGCAGGTGTGATTTTAGACACAAGAAATAGAATACTGAATGCTTACAATACTTTAACCCAATCAACAAATGATTAAATGTTTACAAGGACCAATGAAAAACAAAAATGTACAGAAAGACATTTCTCTCTCTCTCTTTCTCTGAAATGTACAGGACAGAACCAGCTGTTTAAAATGGCAGAGCTAGTTTTAGTTTAGTTTTGCATCCAAAGTTTAAAAAAAAAAAGAAGAAAAAAAAAATAAAGAGAGCAAAAAAATAAATAAATAAATCAAATAAATGAATGAACCTACATTCCGGTATAGGCCACACCCAGTTCTGGGTTAAATCCCAATACACATATGGATATAAATATATGGAGTACTAAACAGACACAGATATAGATAGTGGCATTGCGTTACGACGTTAATAAATTAACCAGGGGTTAAATTAACTTAATTTTAGGTGTTATTGGGAGGTCTTTAGGTTATATGGCATTATCGGAGATCACTGATATCATGAAAATGTGATTAATATACAGTACGTTTTCAATATTTCATTTATTGAGCTAGAATTTGGCAGCCTCACATCAACTGGTTTAACTAATCAGCTAATGATCTGCACTTCCTGAGTTGAAGTGGGCGTGTCAGAGCAGGAAAAAACAAAACAAACAAAAAAAAAACCCAGGGGGTTCTCCAGAACCAGGATAGGGAACCTGTGAATTAGGAGAAAGAGATGTTTCTCTCTTTAACGCAATACTCCACTAGAGGGCGATATTTAGAGACAGATTTGAAGACCAGCTGTGATGCCACGTCGCCCCCTGGCGGACAGAATTGGTGTCAATTTGATACAATGGATTCCATTAGATAACAAGGCAACACATAGTGTCATAGGCTACTGTAAGATTTTCAATAACTGGGACAAGATCCACATATGAATGGGTTTGTGGTTTATGATAAAACGGCCACTAAGGATCTGTGCGTGCAAATCAAATCAAACAGGAATCATCGGCTTCCACGTTAACAACGGCTGGTTCCCAGATTCGACTAGCCCGCCCTGTGATATAAAGGGCTTTATAAACTTTATAAAATAAAATATATCTATGATCTCGTCATAGTCCAAAGAGTCTGTCAAGTCTTTTTCGAAAGACAGGAGGCTCAGAGGATTCAGCTGCGCTGTCAGCATTGTACTCCGACTCGAAGTCTTGATTTTATTTATGCTTGAACAAATTCTTTCCTTTGTGCAAGCTGTGATTGGTAAAGTAAGCAGGATTCGAATCAAGAGGCACAGGTTTGGGAAGTGTTCCTCACTGCAAGTGTCAAAAACCTCTATTAGGGAAAGACACGAACCTGCTAATGACGTTTGCCGTAAAATTTGAGAAAAAGCAAACAACTCGGCATCGGAGACTTCGACACTGTAGGATGTGCAGACAGGACGGATGTTTTCCGCCAGGTTGCTTTGGTCTTTAGTACGTAGTGTGGTTGCAGCTTTCATAAGGCAGTAGGAGTCTTGGTGAAACCGGCTGTCGAGTTCGTTTATCTGGGAGTCGAGAACCTGATACCAGATGGCACGTAGGTCGTCGGCGCAGCGCACTCTTGTGGATTTCCCCAAGGATGTAGCTGATACGGCCAATTCGTCACGACTTGGAAGTTTTCGTTTCCTGGAAAATGAAACGTCCCAGTTTTCAATCTCATTTTTTTCCGTTAGCTCATCAGACGCTGTCAAGATTTGATCAAACCCACTGTGGCGCAAATCAGCAAGATTCTGCTTCAGGCACTCGATCGAATGGATGCATTCACTCGGTGATAATGTTTCGCTCTGCAGGACCTTGCTGGCGTAGCTGGACACCTCGAACAGTTTGCAAGATGCCACGAGGAAAAATGCAAATTTCTTGGTTTGAACTTGCTGAAGCAAGGACTGCGCCTCAAGTCCGGCCTGCCCTCCACCTTCCGCAAATTCGGTCAATATTTCCAAAATAACATCGAACAAATGAAATATGTCTGCCACGGAGCTCAGCTGTGTCTGAGCACCACAGTCGAGCTCAAGAGGAGGCCGATCTGGATGCATCTCTTTCTGCGTCTCAAGAAACCGAACCTGTCCGTGTGAACCGTGTGTCAAAAACAAGCGCAGCGCATTGACGGCTTCGGAAAACGTTTTGAAGTCCACACATCCTTTCGAGGCGTCACAGAGTACGGAGTTTAAACCATGTGAATGGCAATGCACATACAGTGCACGGATAAAGGTGCGCTTCAGGATGCTTTGCACACCAGACATGACGGAAGCCCCGTCAAACCCCAAACCTACACATAAACCAGGATCCAACTCAAACGGTTCTAAGATCTGCAAGATTTTCAAAGCTATTCCTTCAGCTGATGCGTCACCGGTATCCACAAAACCGACAACTCTCTCTCTGATAGATCCCCTGTGTAAATATCTTAGACACACTGCGATGAGTTGCCGCTTGGACTGGTCTGAGCACTCGTCCGATAAAATGGCATAATACGTGTTCTTAGTGTTGTGTAATTCCTGTTTTATTTGTCGAAGCAGCAGAGAGGCTGCGGCATCGATCAGGTCGTTCTGTATACCAGCCAGGGTTGAATTCTTATTCTTAGGAATGGCATCAAATCGACTTTTAATTCTTGGGTCATATTTGCACAAGAGCTGAAAGAGTTCGTGGAAGTTACGCAGGTCATTGTCTTTGTGCTTGCACGGTGCAATGTGCTGCCTCACACAAAACATGACAATGTCCAACATGACTTTGATATGATCTCGGTTGTTTTGGATCAGTCCAGGAGTCACGGGGTGATGATTCCCTAGCTGATTCATCAGAGTCGCACGGCTGGACTGCTGGCCTTCTTTGTACTTCATGTACTTACACAAAGCTGTGTTGTGAGCTTTGCTTAACTCGTGCTTGGAACACGCCTGATGGGTGCGCTTCCAGTTTCTGAAGCCGCGAGTGAATTTATCGGCGATCAGATTGTTCCCGAAATGCCTGCACACTTTACAGAAAATCGCGTCTTTCTTTGCGCTGTACTCCAGCCATACACCGTACTTGCTGTACCAATGAGCCGTAAACCTGCGCGGCTTCCCTGCTATAACCGAAACAGGGAAATTCCGCAGTATGGGCTGAGCAGGTGACTCGTCAATCTTGGACAAATCCGTAACCATGTCCCCATGTGACGGAGAACCGCAGGATCTCTCAGCACTCTCTGCACATGCGTTAGCTCCATCAGCTAACACAATATTACCCCAGTCGATAATGACAGCTGCATTGCTAGCGGTGGGTTCTTCACTCGACGATGGGCTGCCATCGAAATGTTCAGTTTTGATAACAGGCTCAGTCCCAATGTGCACGTCTACTGGTTCGCTCTTGCCTGTAAACGTTAAAAAGTTTGTTTGTGCAGCCATTGCTGCAACAACTCTCCCTAAACACTCAACGTTCCCACTTCCTGTGTTAATAAACCCATCCGAGTTGCAAATTTCTATGCCATTCAAAACGTTCCGGTGAATTATATTATTTAAATGTATATTAATTACGTTTATATTAAAATATTTAAGGTTAGTACAATGCCTCAGCGACCTTTAGGTTTTGTGAATGTTAAAAGACCTTTTTTTGGCAGCCATTACTGCGTGTCTGTTTACGCATAACTTTCCGCTTCCTGTGTGTTAATAAATCCATCCGTGTTGCAACTTGCAGTGCATCCAAACGTTCCGGGGAATTAATATCAACACTGTGTGTGTATCTAACGTTGGTAAAATTAGTAATAGTTAGTAAAACATTCTAAAATGTTTGGTAAATGTACACCTGCAATTGATTTTAAGATTATTATTATTATTATTATTATTATTATTATTATTATTATTATTTTACCAGTCATTTTTAAACATTTTAATCATTTAACTCTTGTATTGTGTGTTTTATATACTCTGTTAAAATTTACCTGAGCATCACCATATCTTACATTTTATCTTGACTTACTGTGCAAATGATAAATAAACTGGACTAATAAACTTGTGTGCATGGTACAATGTCGCCCAATGTAAAGCGTTTACTGTTACCACCCTGAAGTTGATTATTTTCCAATAAGAGCACACCCACATACTGGAACTCAAATGCTAATCAAACTTACATAGGCTATATTTATGTTTATTTAAAAGAAACATTAAAAAATAAACTTAAAACATTGTGCATGATATAACAGTTATGTTAGCCCTCAATACGAAGTGTAATTACAGTGTAATTTTAGTTGTAATAAAGTCATTCTTTAGTAATTTACCCACACAAATAAGGAAATATTTGGAACAGTTTTGTACAGTCATCAAGAGATACACAACACTACAAAATTACAACACAAAACAAAATCCAACAACAAAAACCAAAATCACCATAATTTAGGACAACGTCAATAATGTTTGCTAATTGTGGCAGTTAACGAAGTCCTGTTTCATACTGAACGTGACTCAGGTGACGGGGTACAGACCATAGATTCTTTGTTTTGTTCAATAAAAAAAAAAGCAAGTTATGTTTTTGAAACAAATACATCAGTTGGGCTAAGTTTGTGTTTTTTTGTTTACAGAGGTAGAAATGTGATTTCCACCTTCTCTAATCACTGTGAGGAAAGATTTCTGTTTTGTTTTCTGGTTTTAATTGTGTAGTGTTTTATATGTTTCTGCCACCATATTTTTTGTCTCGTTTTCAATGCCAATGTTTAACTAGCTAAATTTGTAGGTATTTTATAGTCATTAGCTGCTTTTCTGCTTGCCGTCTATGTTTCCCAGTTGCTTAGCAACAGCAGCCAGTAATTTGCGTTACATTGAAAGTATGGGGGGGAACGTCTGAGTGAGTATTAACCGGGGAGAATTTAGGACCCAGCAGTTGGTGAAGGGTAGACTAGTGGGCGGAGTCGAGCATTGATTGACATAGAGGCTCGGCGAGCGAGTAATCTGGCAAACTGACCACACTAAACTAGCTAGTCACGGACGGTAGCTCCCAAGAAAAAAAAGAAAAGAAAAGAAGAAATTTCCGGTTCAATTCGTAATCGAGTACGTAGCGAATGTATAAAAATCAGTCGGAAGGCGATCTCGGTTACCGATGCCCGTTCAACGGTAGTTGATAATGCTGAAGATGAGGCTGCCAGCGGCGGAGGGAGACAACGACGCGGCCGAAGGCGAAACACGGGAAAATAGCAACAACAACAGCGGCGGCGAGCGCGGCTTCGTCCCTTTCAACCCCGCGCTGGACGACGAGGTGGGCCGCGGACCGACCCACGCTCCCCGGCGGCAGCTCGACAAGGAGGCGGTATTCGAGTGGTTCGGCTTGCGGCTCAGCCCGGCCAAGCGCGTGGAGTTCATGTGCGGTCTGCTCCACATGTGCCAGCCGCTCGAGCTGCGCTTCCTCGGCTCGTGCCTCGAGGACCTGGCGCGGAAGGACTTCCACATTCTGCGCGACGTTGAGGCTCGCGCCAACAGCCCCGCCGACCTGAGACTCCTCGCCGACGTCGCTGACCCGGTCGTGCTCTCGCGGCTGCTCGTCTGCCTCTCCCTGCTCGGATCTAAGAACCGGGAGTGCGCGGGCATCCTTTACGGCACGCTAAGCCGGATCGACGTGCTGCACCCGAGGAGCTGCTGTGGGTTAAATTTACCGGAACCGGAACCGGGACCGGCTCCGCTGGAGCAGCTGGCGTTGCTCTTCGCCATGGCCTCGCTGCACCCGGCGTTCACTTTCCACCAGAGGGAGGTCGTGCGGGCGCAGCTGGAGCGCGTGGAAGCGTTATTGGAGGAGAGGCGCCTGCGCCACTGCGCATGCGCAGCCCAAACACTGGTAACTTAATTAGTAACATTAAAGGAAAAGAAAAGTCCACCATGAAACCCTTTATATATACTGAGATATTCCTGATGTTTTTAGTGATTCTTGTGTCAGTCTGAAGGTTGGTATTGTATTCTCCATATCTCCTTGAGGACTTGGCACTTGTGTCTCTCTGACGTCACAAGGGAACATTGTTATTGCTAGCACAAAAGAAACTCAAGTTCGTTTCTCACTCACCATTTTACATCTACGTCTCCTTTGAATGCCATATTAACAACACGTCCGACACCGAAGTAGTAGTGGAGACGTTGGGGCAAAAGTTGGACCCAGTCCCAGAATGCATTGTAGCTGCTCGGATATGATTCAGTCACACAGCTAAGTAGCGATCTATGAGACGATGAGCATGATGGCATTGACAGTAGTGTTATCATGAAAGTTGAAGCTTGTTTCGAGCAGTGTACAAATGAGATGAGAGAGCTGGATAGACTGAAGTACTAAAGTGCCGCTGCATCGCTCTGTCAGCAGGCAGGCAATACAGACAGTCGGTAATATTAGTAGGAAACAGTGAGATGAAAGAAACCAAAAAAATCAACTTTGAATTTTACCTGCAAAATAAAACATGAAATGTTGTTTATAAATATTGATGTTAGTTGAAAGGCGGTGCTTATACCAATAAACAACTGAGAGAGGCGGGGCTTACAGCAACTTTAAGACGACCTGAAACAAAAACCTGACCTTTTGCGAGCTTATCAGGACATGTTGTAGCTCCACTGATCACAGATTAGCCCTGTATTTTCAAGAGATATTACAATATGACATTGATATCATGATAAATACTTGAGGTATGCTTTTCTAAGAGTATCATCAGTACTTTTACAATATTTATACCAAACTTCATGTAGATGTTCATGTATGATGGTCCTGTTTCCTGCATTTTTGACTTTTTCATGACGTAAGATATGTATGATGATGATGGCGATTCAGTGATATGTTTATTTACTGTTTTAAAAAATGAAGATGGCTCTGTGTTATAGAAGTACTGATGATACCTGTGATACTATAAGAACTAGGGCCCAACTGATAAGGGATTTTTGGCACAGATACCGATGACTGACGATAAAAAGGTCTTTGATTTCTGATAACTGATATTATCGGCCGATACCCATCCCTCAAAAAAAAAAGATAAACATGTCTTCATTTAAATAGAAATGTATTAAAATATTGTGAATACTACTAAAATAGTCAAGCAGGTCTAAATGTACATAAAAAATCATTTTGAACTATGTACACAGTACAATTACTTTAATTAGGCCTGTATGCATAACGATATACATAACTATTCTGGAAATGTATTCTGGAACCACGCACATTTATTAGTTATGTGTTTTCAGAGTATAGCCTACTTAATTAGAGAAAAAAGTTTAAATATAATGTATATACAAGGTTAATATAACTGAAATATGTTAGGATACTTTATTCACTTATCTGTATAGGAACTGTACAAGAATAATTTGTTAGAATTAAAAAATAAGATTTGTACATGTATGCCATTAATTTACGTGTACAAATGAAACTGACTTTTAAAAAAAAATAGCTGAACGCCTTCATCTGACACGCTGTTGCTACTCTTCGACTCTGCTTGGGTCAGCTGATTGTTGTGATTTGTGGCGTTCCACTCGAGTTTTGCCAATAGTAGAGTTGCAGTGTGCCCTCTGGTGGACAAACTATGTGACTACAACACTCATAACGTGGTTAAACGATCTATCCGTCTCTGTTTATTTCTTAATTGTCATTTATGGACGCTAATAAGAACAGCATATTTTGATGTAATTTATCGTGATTATTGATATCATATTGTCATACAAGTGCCCAGGACTTCCACTTGTGTTAGCTAATGTGTTCTGTTTTGCTAGCTTCCTGACAGGTTGTAAAGTTGAACCTACATGCAACCAACATTCATACATGTAAGACTTAAGAACAAAAATTACTATTTTTTTTAACCATTTTTGTAAAAATGAAATACCATTCGCCATTGTGATAGTTAATTTTATAAATCATTTCTTTTTCCTCCTTTACAGCAATATTTTATGTAAACTTTATGTAGAACTTTATGTAAAATTTCAACAAAAAGTGATCTATACTTTTCAATTTTACACCCACCTATAATATTTCAGTTTTTTTGCTCATATTGATTGAGTATAAAACTAAAAAGGCAGTTAAAATATTTAATGCACCAGACTCAACAGAAACTAGAAGGGCACTCTGTGAGCACAGACCTCTGCCAAAGCCAAATACCACATCCCTCAATGGTGGCGAAAGTGAAAATAAATTCGTGGATCTGCCCAGAGACTTGGATCTGCCCCAAAATTGGTTGTTCCTTGGCCCATGCTACACCTTTCCACCAAGATGTAAGGAAATCTGGTTGGTAGGTTTTGGGCAATCCTGCTTACAGGCAAACAAACAAACCATACCGAAAACATAACATAACCTCCTTGGTGGAGGTTTAAAAAAATACAAAAAAACAACAACCCCAGAATTCCAAGCCCCAAAGTCTGGCAGCTATAGACCATAATGAATAAGTAATGTAGAGTTTCCCCAGTCGTGCTCCTGGTGTCACCCTGCACTGCCTATTTTAGGGTTTGTACTGCTCTGACACCTCTGACTTGACTCATCAGCTCATTATCAGGTTCTTCCTGAGGTTAAAATAAGTGTAGAGCAGGGAAACACCAACAAAATGCATCACAGTGCAGTTTTCGCTACAAGAAAACACTGATCTAAAAACCTGTATTCTGACTCCATGTTTTGGTTCAAGGATTCAGGGTTTCCAGAAAAGGCAAAACTGTGCAAGGCAGGAGGACTGGGCTGGATTAGGAATGAAAAACTCTGCCAAAAATGCAAATCTGTCGAGTCAACACAAGACTATACAGCATACAGAATTAAACATAAAACACATTAGGCTTATATTTGATATCAGAACTGGGTGATGAGAGAATATCAATAATATCATACACTATAATGAGTGAGTATTTTCACAGACTGGATATTTAAATCGACTTTTGTACAAAAATATTTTTTTCCTGCCGTTTACCAGGTTACATAAGTAAGGTATAAAATCTGACGCAAGCCGAGTTAATGTTTCCACACCTGAAGTTTATTATTTTACAGTAACAGCCTATCCTGAAGTATTGTATTCTTCTTATACACAGCAATTTGCCAACGATTGCAACTGACACATCATACTTTTTATCCACTTATAGCTACATTTAATGTGGAAGAACATCCGTGAACCAGGCTAGTTCCTGGTAAACTGGAGATTTGAGTCCGATCAGATTCAAGAATTTAATAATGCTGTGATATCATTTTTTATAATTGAAATTATAGGGTATGTGTTGAGTAGACACAATTTCTGGAAATATTTTCTGAAACCTGAATGGAAAGAAAACCCCAGATGAGATCCCATTTGTCTAAGTTCTATACACGCAACTTGATTTGACCAGTCAAATTGGACAGCATGTGCTCATTTTTGTTTTTTGTTTGTGCACCCTTTGACGTGAGAAATTTGCAACAAGAGCATTATTGATGAAAACCAGCATGAAGGCAGGTCAGGAAAGGACCTGGCCTAACTGTAGTACTTGTACTGAAACACTGTATTGTTTACCTACAAACAGCTAAAGATTGTTTACTCTCCTGAAATCCAACTTCAAATCCATATCTCCGTTACTAGATTCTGCATTTGTTCATGTTTCATGACCGTGCTCATGATCAGATGTCTGACTGTGGAGTTTCGCATGACTGACAGCTGCTCAGCATGTGCGCATTTATGCATCTCGCTCTCTGGGTGTGGCCCTGATAAGCACATTGGTTGGATTGGTGAATAGGACTCACCTGAATTTAGAGAGAAGGAAATGCAAGTCAGCAGATTTGTCCTACTCAGATTGTATGAACTGTGCCTTGCTGAATAGCACGGTGTTTAGTAGCCTTTCAGGCATTCTGAGATAACTGGAATAGTGGATGCACACTAGTATTTGATCTAATGGTGTTTTTTTTTCTTTTGTCTGACTGAGAGCACTGCCATAATGACTTCCCGAGCCGGGCGTTTAGGCGGGAATGTCCCGGCTGTGATGGCTTCTATTCTTCTTGCGTGCTTTTGATCAGATGAATGAGCCATCTCGCCTGAATAGCTATATTATAGAGTCGGTATTATGTTGCCGATATGGGACACAGCTGTATGCTTGTGTATGAGACATTTAGTTGCTTTTTATATAAAGATTCTGGAGATTTGATGTGGCTTGCTAAATGCCTCAGTGGTGTTTCAGCGATTAAAGTTTGTAACGTTGTAAGGTCAAATTCCAGGACTGTCGGAAAATGACCCTTTCACCCTCACCCACTCAACCACGTACTGGAATTGAATCAATAGTAAATTGTATTGGAGAAAAGTGAATAAATATAGCTAAATGTAACCTGATGGCTGTGCTTTTTTTTTTTTTTTCCTTTTCTCTCACACTCGGCCTTTTTCCACCAAAACTGCCGCCTAATTTCAACTGTTCACAAAAAAAATAATCAGCCTGCAAAACCGCCTATGTTCTGAAACCTTTAGCTCTGTTAAAACCTTTTGCCGTCATCGTGATTGTTGTCATGAGCTGCGTCTCAAATCTGAAACTGTCACCTTACGTTCAAAAGTGTTTGCTACACTAGAAAATCCAGAAGTCTGGTACACAGAACAGACATTTTGATAGGTTTGAAGACTATGTAAGAGGTTTTAAAATTCACCAGATTTTCTAGGAAAACGGTGTGCTTTTATTTTTGCACCATGTACTAGAGAGTTCATGAGTGTGGTTTTTTTTTTTTTTAAGGAAAAGAGAGGCAGGTGAGGGAACGACTGACTGTTTATAGATAAGCTATAATGTAAGTGATAACAACAGGAACTTGTTTTTTGGACGTTAAACCTAATAAATGGATAAAAAATGTGATGTGCTTTTCTTTAATAAATCCAAATAATTGTTGGCAAGTTGCTGTTGAATAAGAGGAGTTTGGAACGTGTGGTTATTGGATAATGATCAACTTTGGGTGAGTGTCGTGTTTGGTTTGCTCCTTACTTGATAAATAAATTGGATTAGATTTGTAACCATGTTGGATTAGTCTTACCCGGAGTCCCTTTAAATGCTTGAGCCTCTGTATCACTGTCCCTTATGACTGCACTTCTTTCACCACACATGCCTGGAGTTCAGAATGACGCTGTGGATATCCTGTCCTTCACTCTGACCTTTAGCTGATGTGGCTGTCAGGTTTAATTTGCCATGACATGGTGGATAATTTGCCACCGAGGCTAAAGAGAGGAAATGCCCCTGGATGTTAGCCTCTGCATTCTTGGCCACATGATCAGGCCACCCAGTGATGATTGGTGTCGTTTCCAGAACAAATTCTTGCTTTTAATCAAGGGTGTGTACGAGTAGTTAGTACTTAGCTTTGTCAAGGCTTTGTTAAAGGACTAGATCAAGGGGAAAAAAATGCTAATAGGACTAAAAGTGAGTGAAAGTTGCTGACATACTAGTGCATCTCAAACAAGTAGAATATTGTGAAAAAGTTCAACATTTTCCATCAGTTATTTAAGAAAGTGAAAACTTTATATATTCTAGACTCATTACACATAAACTAAAATGTTTCAAGCATTTTTCTATTT
>JAOTRR010000024.1:3428610-3445014 GCA_028570945.1 Gogo arcuatus
ACACACACACATATATATATATATACACACACACACACACACATATATATATATACACACATACACACACACACACACGTGTATATATGTACACATATATATGTATGTGTATGTATATACACACACACACATATGTATATATATGTATGTGTGTGTGGTTATATATATATGTATATATGTGTGTGTATGTGTATATGTGTGTGTATATATATATATATATATACATACATATATATATATATACACACATACATACATACATATATATACATACATACATATATATACACACATATATATACATATATATATATACATACACATACATATATATATACATACATACATATATATACATACATATATATATATATATATATATATATACATACATATATATATATACACACACACACACACACACACACCACCTTACAACGAATCACTACAACCTCTAATAATCGTTCTGTATGACCAGTACTAACCAACCAACACTATAACTCCTTATAATCAATCATTATAATCTCTAATAACTAATCGTTATTACCTCTACAAATAAACACATAACACCTTAATCATTATGACCTTTTATATTCAAAATAACTTGTAAACAATCATTATAACTCCTTACAACCAACCTTTATAACTTTTTACGCATAATGCCTTGCTACCGATTAGCATAAGCCGTTATGAGATTTACATTACATGACATTACATTACAAGGGACCCACATTATAAGCTTATAACCAGCAGAGTTTGGAAGAGGAAACTCACAGCAGAGAGCTTTTTGAACAGAAAGCTGAACTGATCGGCCTCTTTGATCATCCTTTCCGCTCCCTCTTTCCTCTCGTCTGCGTTTTTAAACGTGATGCGTTTCTGCATGACGGCCTTCAGGTACTCCACCACCACACGCCGGTGAGCCTCCGTCGTCATCTCCTACACACACACACACACACACGGATTTGTACTTTTTCTAAAAGCTAAATGCAGAGGAATAAAAGAACAAACACTAAGCGTGGAATCCTGAACGCCTCCGATACCTGATTATACGGCTTTTTAATTTTGGCGAAGTCGTTGAAGTAATCCTCCACCGTCACGCAGATGGTGTCCACTGCATGAGACCCTGTCAACCACTTCCGGGTCATCAGCTCGTTCAGATGATTCTGTTAAACATGCAAGGAGATGCTTTGAGAATCAAGTGAGCACTTTTCCGGGTTTTTCTGTAACCCGGCAAGCTGCACTTTTCGTCTTATTAACTTCCGGTTAATATGTTTATATCTTTTTGATCATAAATGATAAACGGAACTAACTTCTGGTTTTTGAACGGATGTTCGACAGCATTAAACATGAAACTAATTTTTAAAAATGTGTTCATTAATTAAAAAGGTGTTGACAAATTGCTGTGATGTACTGTACAAGGAATAAAACTTCAGGATGCGCAGTTACAGGAAAATAATCAACTTTGGGGTGGGAATATTAACTCCTCTGCACTGGGCCACATCACACCAGGCTGTCGTTGATTGTTTTCCTATAACAGCATTCCTGGAAGTGTGAAATGCAATATTTGTTATAATGTGTTTGTGTTAATGAAAAATATAATTTATATTTCAAAATAATTTAATGAAAAATGATGCAACAAATTAAATATTTTCCGTTAACTTGAACATATTTTCAACCATGTCTTGAGTCCTGTTTTTTCAGTAGCGAGAGTTATATATTTTAGCTACGATATTCAGGATAAGCTAGACAGGCCACGCCCACAACAGCTGTCTTACCTCCAAATCCAGGAAGACTTCATCCAATAAGAACTGGCAACCCTCTTTCGCCACGTCGTTCAGGGTTTTTTCGATGGCTGTGTCGTTTTGGTTGGGCTCCGTCGCCTGCGAGTATTTCCGCTTCAGACTATTTATAGACTCCCTGAACGAAAGAATGAAAATACCTCATGAAGATCAAAAAGATGCGAGAACGTCCAACCCGCGTGCTCGTATGTATACTCAGTGTTAACAAAAACAACCAGCAAAACGTACCTAAAGGTCTGGCAGTTATTGATGATGGCGATCATGTACTGGACGTAGCACTGTGGAAGCTGACGATCTTTCAAGTGCTCCTCCTTGTAAGCAATGGCCTCGTCCCTGTACCTGAAATGCACAGCGAGACGGGACGTGCTGCTTCAGAAGACAGGATTCTGCAGGAAATGTGTAAGAAATGGGAATTCTGCTTTCTGCTGCGATATGAACTCTGACCTGACGAGGAAGGAGTTCATCTGTTTCAGACAGCGCGTCAGCACCTGCTCTTTAAACGTCTCGTTGATCTGAGCTGCCACTTGCAGGTTCTGTTCAAACATCTGAAGCGAGACAGAAGGACAAACAGAAAGATGCAGGTGAGATTTGAACCATCCGGTAAAGCCGGAAGATGAGCTTGGAGGTGTGTGTACCTGGAAGACGATGGCAGGTAGGGTGGTCTGGTAGTAGCCGTCCTGATCTGCCTCGGGCTCCGTCTCCTTCTGCCAGTCCTTCTTATCCGTTTCCAGAGCTTTCCGCAGCCAGCCTGTGATGTTAGACTGTTAACACGGAGGTAAAACATGTGTTAGATGCAGACCTTCAGCCCCCCTACTTAACCTGTCAATTTTTTTATTGATTAAAAAAATGATGTGCACTTTTTATCCATTTGTTGTTACATTTTATGTTGTACATAAAACATCACTTAGATTATAGCAGCTATAAACGTTCATTCCTTCACCAACCTCTCTCGTTTTTCTCTCTCAAATTTAATAAAACAAAAAAAATGCAGCTTATTGAGAAACTGGAAAACTTCCCCTGACTGCTACAAAAGTGCCGATACCGGAGACTCCTTCCATAAACACTAAAAAAAAAAAAGAAGTCTCCTTACAGAAAACCTAACCATATAATTAATTATTTTAAATAACAGCACGTTTTTTAAAATCTGGGTTAGGTTATATGTGCATCCACTATACGAGTCCCTGTGTACGTTGTTGCTATAGAAACGACAATGTAATGCAAAACAGTATAAACTCACAGTGAAAGTGGCCAGGTATTGGCTGAGCAGTTTGTTCACCACATCCTCAGGCAGCAGAGGCTCCAACTGGTTGGCGTCACACTCAGGGGACAGATCTGGATGGCCCATCATCTCCACACTGAAATACAACAACAACAAAAAAAAACACAAAAACGCACTGAAACGTCCATCGGTCATCACAACAAGCAGAATCAAGGGCATGATCCGGAAGCAGAAACGTACGACAAATTGATGCAAACCTTCACCAAAATGACCAACAGTGTGTTATATTTTAAAAATGACAAAATAATAGGTTGTGCTGGATCAAGTGCTATTTTATAGGTTTCTATATAATGATGGTGGAAGCCATTTTGTTCAATTAAACCAAACTTTGCAGTGATTGTGATGATTACAACTAGCACTGCTCATTAGCAATGCACTAAGCGCTTATTAGATGATGCTTTCAACCTTCTCATTCATATCTCATTCTATTAGTCTTTTATGCTACATATGTATTATATTGAACAATAAAGAAAAAACACCACCACCACTTTCCTTTTTCAGTCCTTATTTTCTATCCCTGATTTTTTTGGGCTAGTGCTTGTGTTTAAAGGCAGAGGTCTAGACGCTATACCCCGTCTTGCACACCTCTACTCATGAAAAATCTGGCAACCTTGGAAGTGTATAATTTGCATAACCGGTAGGGGCAAGCCAGAAAATCAACTTAAGCAGCTGTGTAACCTGACTCTGAATACACTTAACGCTGACGTAACTTCTGAATACGACCCACGAAGAATAAACAGAAATGTTGCAGAAAACAAAGTTGGATGATTATCAGCACATAATACTGAAGTCTGATTGAAACAAGAATCTCTGAAAGAAAAAAAAAAACAAGAAAAATAAAACGTGCATACATTGCAAACAGCTGGGAGAGAGCTAGCAGGATCTGCGCTGTTTATAGCCGGTAATTCGCACATGAAAACAAATGCGCTGGTTAAACATAAAGCACCCCGGTGGGATTTAATCCGGAGACGCATTTATCAGCAGGCCACAACCTGATCATCCCTGAACAATGCACACAGGTGCTGCAAGACAAATAAGCCTTACAACTGAAGAAGATCCGTAGAAAATGGTGCCACCTGTCACTGGGTGTGTGTGTCAGTGTGTGTGTGTTATATTACAGATAAGTATCATCATGACTCCAGTCGAGTGATGTGATTATAAATGGATTCTTTGTGAATCTTGTTTTTTGAGTTCTTTATTCTGCATTATGTAAGGAATAAAACACACTGGAGCATGTTGTAGAAGTAGAACAGAAAACTGAAAATGTATCAACAACAGCATGGTCAGGAGTTTCTTCTTTTCCTAAAACAGCAGTGTTTATTCCTCTTGTACCAAACTTTTTTTTTATTACCTGAAGAATGACAGATAAGCTCTAAGAGTGCCAATAGTATTCACCTTTTGTACGTGTTGAGCACCCAGGTGAGCAGAGACACGATCTCGTTGGGCTCCAGTTCGTCATCGGCGAGCTCCTGGACGCGCGCCGATACGGCTCTGTGGTAGAGGTCCAGGAACAGGTGGAAGGTGTCATAGTGCGGCGGGAAGCACTGCACCACCAGGTTCTTGACAATGAGGAGGTCGTCCAGCACGTAGCGGCGCGTGATCTCCAGCAAGCGCACCAACCACATCTTGTCGGACTGTCGCGTCTCAGCCTGCGCGCTCTCGATGCGCCCGCTCACCGTGCCCTCAAGCACCTCGCCCATGCGGTTCTTCCAGCGCTTGGGCCGGCCCGGAGGGAGGAAGGAGGTCTGCCGGTTGCGCTCCAGCATGCGGCGGTCCATCCTCTCCTCACGCTCGATGATACGCACCGCTGACACCAGCATGGTAGGGTCGCGCCGCACGGTGACCAGAGCACGCTGCAGGACCAGCCACAGCTGCTTGGCGAGCTCGTCAGAAAGACCCTGAACCTCGCCGAAGTAGGCTCCGATGAGGCCCGGCTCAGGCGCGTTCCTGCTGTCCAGTCGGTGCTGCTCGTACAGCAGGTTGTCACGTGTGCACTCGAGATCCATGAGACGACGGTGCGCCTGCAGCATCTCACCACGTTCAATCAGCTCACGTGTCTCCTGCACGATCTCCGGCACTAATGTAGGGATCACATCACATCGCATTACACTATATCACATATAATTAATAAGAAATCATCATTACCACTAAACTGAGCTTCTCCAGATCGGTCAGAGTTGCACGTTAATGAACATGACGCTATTAAAAAGAATTTGGAGAATCTTTAAAATAAAACGTGAGGTGAGCTCAGTTTCACCTGAGAAGATGTTCTTGAGGTTCTCCACTGCGGAGGCCAGCTGACTGTGCTGCACCACGGCCTCCTTGACGTCCTTCAGGTTCTCGATGGTGTTGATGCTCTGCCTCCAGTCCTTACTGACGTCAGCCAGCGAGTTCTGGATGTCCTTAACGTCACACAGAGCGTTGTGCAGCTGCGTCAGGCCTGTGCGTACTCCGTCTAGCTGAGACTGGATAGCGGCCTGCGAGAGGAAGAGAAGGACGACTTCTCAGTTTGATGCATAGCAGCACTACATGATACCATAACACAAAAAACTGCAGGAGGTTTTATTTTTGGTGAAAAAACTTATCACGATGCATAATATTCCTTGATCTTTTCCGTATTTTGTAGTGTTACAACCTGGAACTTGAATGGATTGGGATTTTGACCATTAATTTACACAATATGTCTAACCTTTAAAAGGTTTGAAATATTTTTATTGGGACACAGAGATCAATTAAATAAAGAAATCAGACATTTCCTGGTTACACAAATATTCCCCAGCAAGTCTTCTGGCAATGTGTAAATATTCAAAGGGGGGGTGAATACTTATGCAAAGCACTGCATGTAGGACAAAGATAAACACCCTTACCTTAAGTCTGGCCTCTACGGACGCCTTCTTGCGCGCCTCTCTGCGTCTGTACTGCTCCACTTTGTCCAGCTGGTCAGAGCGCTGCAGCATCCCGGCCACCCTCTGCACGGCTGTAGCTACCGCTTCTCTGTTCGTCTCCTCCATCACGGCGACGGCAAAACACTGAAACACCACCCCAGACAATGTGCTGCGCTGATTTAAGGAAAGATCATCTGTAGAATCTGATGCTGCACAGACACAGGAAAGCCAGCACAGTCGCATCATCTCGTTAGCGACAAGGTTTAATAATACTCAACGTTTTATTAATTAGCAATAAGGAGATGCTGGGTAAATATTTCTATAGCTAGATAAAGGATGGACAGTTTCCTACAAAATCCAATACGGTGTAAACAATGCCTATTTCAAATTGTACAGAGCAGAAGATGAACTGTGGTGGTCTGGGAAAACTCATCAGATGACAAAAAATTCAGTCAGTAAAAAAACGTTAATCAGGTTTTTAGATAGTTACACACCATAGAGGAACAGACATAAGCCTAACTGAGTCAGTTTATAATCATCAAAATGGCTGCAATGCTCCTGCACCATCAAATCATCATCAAAACGGAGAAGAGCGTGCACACGGCGTTCACAGATGACTGCGGATAAAGTCATTAACAAGACGTTTAGTCAACAGAAGCGAGTGGATGAATCTGTGATTATTTCAGTGATTATTTAATCGGCAGTGAAGAAACGACGATGAGGATCGAGTTTAAATGCCGAGCATGACTTTTACCTCAGGTGATGAGACAGACAGTGATGTGGATAATAATGATAATCAAAGTTTCATAAGGAAGCCTGTTTCTGCCACCATAATAATGAAAATCTCTCATAATTATGACTTAATATCAACATAATAATTAGATAATTTTCTCACAATTATGACTCTCATAATAATGTTGAAAATGAGAAAGTTTCTCATAATTATGACTTACTGTCTCAATTATGACTTTTTTATCTCAATTATGATTTACTATCTCATAATCATGACTTTCTATCTAATAATAATAATAATAATGAGATCTCATTTCATAATTATGATTTTCAATTTATTAATAATAATAATATATTACAGGCATTTAGCAGATACTCTTATCCAGAGTGACATACAACAAGTTCAACAATTTTTTGCCTAATCTGCATGTCGTTTGAAGCAGGAGGAAACCCATGCAGACACAGGGAGAACATGCAAACTCCACAAAGAAGGGCCCCCATCATCTGTGAGGTTCGAACCCAGAATCTTCTTGCTGTGTGGCAACAGTGCTAACCACTGCACCACCTATAATAAGATCCTATCTCATAATAATGACTTAGTATCTCATAAAAAGGAGATTAGGTCATGATTTTGAGAAAATAAGTCATAATTATGACGTAGTATCTCATAATAATGAAATATTAGGTTTCTCGATTATGATTTACCATCTAATAATTATGACTTTATCTCACAACAATAATAATAATCATAATCATAATAATAATAATTTATATCTGTGGGGCCACCATTTTGCACGTTAGCTACATAGCTAGCAAGTTACACCGTGTAACCTAGCTAACCAGTAAATACACGCTAGATTTCTTCACTAGTTGAAAAAAAAAAAAACTTTAAAAAAATAATTAGTTCAATTTAACTTGGTGACCCCAGAGGAATCAAAATAAACAAACTGGGTGGCTAAGGATATTACAAACAAGCCTTATTTCCTCATTCAGAGCCCCAAATAAGTCCCGCCTCCTGCTCTAGGATTGGTCAATAGTCCAATCCATATTACACTATCCAATCACTGGTAGGATAAAACTACGGCTAGCCAATCACAGCACAGAAGGCGGGATTTAACGAAATACGGCCTATCTAGGCTAATCCAGAGCTAACGTCTTTAATAAACGACGGCCATTCCTTTGACACCGATTTAATTCACTCGTTATGGAAGATAAAATAAAATCCTGATATAAATGACTTACCCAAGGACTGATTAGGTTCCTTATAAGCTATACGACGCTTCTGGAAGCATTAATTTAATATTATTTGCTAGAACATCTCTTACTGCTAGTGCAGAGTCTTCCTGGTTGCTATGCGCCGCCCAGCAACAGCAGCTGACTTTCAGCGTGTCATACAGGTCAAGTCTGCGTTCATTTTGCGCAATAACCTGAGTTGACATTTTATTTAAGTATAACTAGGTTACATATTCATTTTTATCATTTGCTCATAATAACCGTTTGTTCTTCTTTGCCTAACTATGGTTAAAGTTGTTTCATGAAGTCTTACTCCATCTTCTAATCACCAAAATGACATTACATTATTTTGCATTTTGTAAAAACCTATTTAAATAATTACAAAAGACACGACAAATGTGAAATGCTGTGTCTGCGTTTCATTAAACTGCTGATACATTGCCTTAAAAAAAAGGCACATGTAAGTCGACTCTTTAGGTTCAGCTAAAAGAGCCGGAGCAAAGAGCCGACTCGTGTGGGAACGACACATCAATAATATAGCAAGCATCCCTGTATTACCTGCATGTATGTGTTTCATTACGAAGATCTGTTTTCATTTATTATGATAAATTGTTGGATTTAAAACAAAAAACAAAAAACGAACAAACTGCCCATATACGTAAGTCATCTCTTAACGCTCACCTAAAAGAGCCGGTTCAAAGAGCCGACTCGTTCGAGAATCAGTGAACAACATCCCTGCATTAATGTAATCGTGCCTGCTGTATCTGTGCCTTATTCATTTGAAATAGATTCATTTCTGTTTATTCTGTTATAAACTAAATATATTGATTGTCTACTAAAAAAACAGATCATATAGCTTTGCGAATCGGCTCTCCAGGTTCACTTAAAAGAGCCGACTCACTAATGCTCATATGTTTTAATTCATAAATACTTGGGTGGTGAATTTTCCAGCACAGCAGTCACACTGACTTTATATCACCTACATGGTAGGATCACCTGTGACAAAAATGGGTAATTAATAGAGTCTAGTAGTCTGTAGTCATATAGTCAGTCTTCTGAATCCAACATGTCCTTATTTACTCGTTTATCTTTTATACTGTATGCTATGGTGTATGTCAAAGAAAAAATGTATTGTAGGAAAGAATAAATGACACAATGGCGAAGAACGGAAATCCATCATTATTGAAATACAAAGCCACACCATGTTGAAATAAGATATTTCCTATGAGTAATTCAGCATTTTTTATTTTAATTAATATCTAAAAATATACAAAACAGAAATTAAAATGCAAGGTGAGGAAATAAATTGCTGCTCTGCAGCACGAAATGAAATAAGCTCATTTGATTCATAAAGGGAAATGCTAATAAAAATTAATTTAAACAATAATATTGTAGTATAACTGAACTCATTAAAGGATTAGACCATAAAAATCCAATAATATTTATAATGGGACCTGCACCATCATTTAGTCATTTACAAAAAAATTCATTTTCAGCTTTTTTATTGATACCAATATCTTTTTACCCCAAAATATTGACTGTTATCAAACAAAATATTTTTAGACAAGGTTAAATTAAAACATTTATTCAGACATACGGCAATAATTTCTTTTCACCACAGCATTATAATATACAAATACACACACACACACACACACAAGTGCACACTGTTGCCTGCACGCTCGCACATGCAAATCTGATGCCAGGAGCATCTTCGTCCTCAGATGAAATGGTGATCTTGATCAGACGATACGGAAACAGGTGATACTTTTTTGGCTGATTGTAGCGTATTCATCATCTTCTGTTTGAGACCTTCAAATCAAAGCTTGTTTTTCAACTTTACTTCACAAACCAATAAAAAATACCCATCCAAAACATCAACAAAAAAATCCCAGAATTGAGAACTTGACCTAAAATCCTGTTTATACACAAACAGACCAATTCTTACAATTCAAAATGACAGAACAAGCCACAGTTGTTGTCGAGCCAGAATACTGTTTTACATCAATATGGTTCACCGTTGACCTGTATTAACGTTAACAGTAGCGCTGAAAAACACTAGAATACACAAAGTCTATAAGTTTATCCAACTAATTTTGGTTGACAGCAAGTGAAATTTCTCAAATCAAATTGATATTTCCTATAACAGCACACTTGAATGCTTTTAAACCTGTTATACAAAGGTCATTTTGCCTTTGAATATAATCTTTAATTTATTACATCATCACACTTTTGATCCATTTATAGTTAATGTCCACGAAACAACTTAGTTCCTGTTATCACTTATGTTATAGCAGCTATAAACAGTTGTTCATTCACCAGCCTCAATCTTGAAGAAAAAACAACAAATAAACAAAAAAAGCCTCTCATGTTACAGAGAAATCAGAAAGCACAAACTCTAAGTCATGAAGACTTCCTGTGGTGGAAAACTAACAAAGTACTGACGCTGGAGACTCCTTCCATTACTGCCAAATAAACATCTCCTTATAAAAATAAGCCCCTATGTTACATTAATGATTATATATTTTTTGTTAAACATCACATATTTTTAAAATCTATTTATTAATATAGCTGCAAGCAGTGATGAGGGGGCCAAGCATTCCAGCAGGGCAGAGTCGCCCTGGCAACTTGATCTGATCGTGATAAAAGTGTAGATGTAAAGCACTGATATTACATGGAATGTCTGCCATAAAAGTCCTTGTGAATGAGTTGTTGCTATAGAAATGATAACACATTAGAAAGACTCTCAGAGCTGCTGTTATAGAAAATTATTCAACAACTTCTGACCAATCAGAATGGAGAATTCAGTGTGGTACAAATAGTATCCCATAACCAAGGAATTTTTCCTTCTTTCTATGGTCTGCACATTTTACAGTCAGGCTGTGGGATGATGCAATATAAGAAATATACAATAGAGTTCCAAACTGTAAATGATGTAAAATTCCATACCAGGTAACTGCAAAGGTTATGCTACAAATATTACATACAAAATACTCATTTTTTTTTTTAAAGTGCCATAATAGAGAATTAGCCCTTAAAAACAAGTGTTATAACACCCGTGTATAATAAGACCTGAGCTTCAAAATGTAGCATTTGGCACTAAAGATTATTGCATATACAAATAGGCACTGGTTTTGTGCACCACTGTATTGAGTGCACAATTTGCCTCATTTCTGTCCATGTGTTCTTGAATAACATCATGGCTGCCATCATTCCAGGGTAGAGAGTCCATGGGTTCTCTTTTGATGGGGTGAAGAAGACTGTGGCTCCTCACCTCGTAGCTCAGCTTGTAGTCAGGCTGCATAAAGACTTTGGACTCAGAGCTGTTCATGTACCCATGGCAGTTCGTACCCTGGAGGCTGTGAGGATCAGAATGGTCTTTATTAAGGACACATTTTAGCGGCCTGCCCGCTCCTGCATAGAGATATTTGTGGTGTCCGTTCATGCTAGAGATATTTGTGATGCTAGGCTTGCTATAGTGCTCATCATAGTCTGCCTCTGTTTTGACCTGGTGTGCATCAGGGAAGGGCGTGCTGTAGCGCCAGATGCCGTTATGGGGCGTGCCGTATACGCTGCATCCGTTCTCCGAGTCGGAGTCATGCTCTGTCTTTATGGCAGTCTCAGGCAGCAGTAAGTTGCTGTAACAATCATTATTGCCCATGTATCTACTCTCAGTCTTTCTGTACCCACAGTACCCATCCTTATCACCGAGTCCATACTGCTTACACTGGGACATCGCAGCTGTGCAACCTGGGGAGAAGCGGAATTTTCCAGACTGGATGTGCTTCCCCAGTTTGCTGCTGAAGTAACCACTCTGTGAGGCAGAGTGACACCGAGAGTCCCAAGAACTTTGTGTAGGCTGCACTTTATGGACCGCCATGGAGGACATGCAGAAGTTAAGGGGCTCATCCTGGCCATAGAAACCTTCACTTTTATACTGGATGCCTTCTTTGGTGAGAGCCGCCCACGATCCACTGTGCCAGTTAAGCATCATGTCACCAGCATCACGAGAGGTGCGAGAACTGTGGTGCCTCTTTTCACTGCAAAATGTAAAACATAAATAAAGCAATATATTGGACAAAACAAGATCTAAACCACATTAACTTTACGGTGAATGGTTCTTAGTTTTCATATAGTATCTAGTTAGTAGACAATACAACAAAAGCAACTATATGTGCTTAATACAGGAAAATAAGTTTAGATTTTAAGCTTTTTAAAATTTCTTAACATAATAAAATTGTTCTCTTATATCCTATGTGCTTCGGGGAGTTCTTACGCTCATGCAGGTGGGAGTAACCAGTCAGATATGAAGCTTACGGGACAAAGAAAGGACATCCTGATCAACATGAGAGTGGACTAGATGCATTGTGGTATTGTGTGATACACTGCACTCATGAGAAAAAGAAAGTACACCCTCCTTCAATTCTATGTATTATTTATCAGGGCCTAAATAATAATAATTGTGTGGTCCTCACCAACTTCTAGAAACAAACAAATAACCTCAGGTGACAACAACAACAGCAACAAAAAAACACAATTGGCTTCAATATCTAGTCATTTTATCCCAAAACATAAACCAACATTCAGGAAACAGGTGGGAAAAAATAAGTACATCCTTCCTACTTCCACATTCATTAAGAGAGTAAGTAACAGCCAGGTGTTACTAATGAAATGCACAATCAGTCATCAATCAATCATCAAGATGTATGACTACCTATATAAAAGGCAAACGTTTGGGATTTGTTGTTCTTGAGCACTCAGGTGTGTATCTATGTCATGTCAAGAAGAAAGGACATCAGGAATGACCATAAAGAAGCAATTGTTGCTGCTCATCAATCTGGGAAGGGTTATAAGGCCATCTCCAAACAATTTGAAATTCACCATTCTACAGTGAGAAGGATTGTTTACAAATGGAGAGCCTTCAAGACAGTTGCCAAATCTTCCCAGGAGTGAGTGTCCCAGCAAATTCAGTCCAAGATCAGACCATTTAATGCTCAGAGATATAAAGAAAAAACCAAGAGCTACATCATGTGACTGACAAGTAGGTTATATGTCTACAGTATATGACAACATGATCAGAAAAAGACTGAACAAGTATATAATTCATGGAAGGGTGGATAGGAAAACAACCTTCTCTCCAAAGAGAATATGGCAGCATGACTTCAAATCGCAAAATTGAATCTAAACAAACCACAGAAGTTTTGGAACAATATCCTTTGGACTTATGAGACCAAGGTGGAGATGCTTGGTCATCATGCACAGTGCCATGTTTGGTAAAAACCAAGCACAGCATATCACCACAAACCAGCTATGAAGCATGGTGATGAAGGGGTGATGATTTGGTCTTGTTTTGAAGCCATGGGACCTGGGAAAATTTCAGTCATGGAGACAACAATGAACTCCACTTTATACCAGAATATTCTTGAGACAAATGTGAGGCCATCTGTTCAGCAGCTTAAGCTGGGCTGAAATTGGGTCATGCAACAGGACAATTATCCCAAGCACACCAGCAAATCAATATCTGAATGCTAAAGAAGAATGAAATCAAGGTGTTGGAATGGCCAAGTCAAAGTCCAGACCTCAACCCCATTGAGATGCTGTGGTGAGATCTTAAGAGAGCTGTGCATAAACAAATGCCCTCAAATATCAATGAACTGAAGCAATGTTGCAAAGAAGAGTGGGCCAAAATTTCTCTAAAACAATGTGAGAGACTGAAACTCCTACAGAAAATGTTTACTTCAAGTTCTTGTTGCTTTGAGGTTTTACATGTTACTGAATTATAGCATGTACTTATTTTTTCCAACTGGTTTCTGAACGTTGGTTTACTTTCTGGGAAAAAAATTACTACATATTGGAATCACTTGTGTTTTATGACTAGATATTGAAATCAACTGTTTTATGTTGTTGTTGTTGCCACCTGAGGTTATTTGTTTATTTCTAGAAGTTGGTGAGAACCACACAATTGTTTTCATACATAATCATTAAAACAGTTAATCTGTTAGTCAAATGGAGAAAATTTTTAATTTGCTATTTGTAAAATGTTACTAAAAATTTAACTTCCATCACATACAGTACATGGGAAAATTGGCAAAGATCTAAAGCACTTTTCGTATTATATACCCTACAAAGACTAATTTCCTCTTCTACTGCACTTTTCACATTCAGCAAATGATTTATAAGGAATGAGAGAATACGAATACCCATAAAGCCCATAAAAGCAAAAATTTGATTTGCGCAAACTATATATCTAATCATAACTCACTACAGCAAATCAGCTATGAGATAATTCTATTTGAAGTACGAACCTGATGTTGGAGCCTTTCTGTTTGTTCATCATGCCCTTTATCTTGAGCTCGGTGATGGAGGGCAGGACAAGCGGCACAGCCACACAAAACAGAGCCAGCTGAGGCGGCAGCAAAGCTCCGGATTTACTCTTCCTCTTCTGGCCTTGGAGGAACTTCAGACTGCCCTGGAACTGCATCCTCTTTAGGAGAGAGAAGAAAAGATATCAGACAGTGTGTGACAAACAAAATGACAAGCATAAAGATGATGCTGGTTAAGATGTGATTCACACCGCATGGTATTTTTCATCCTTGTGTCAAAACATTTAGATCATTTCGCTGCACGAAAGTCCACTCTGACACGAACTGAGCGTGTACTGATAATTTTTAAGGAAAAGAATATGTAATGATATGAGGCATAGAGTTGTGATCAGAAGTTTACATACATGGACATGAATGCCATAGTAACATTGGGTTTTCAATTATTTATTTAAACTGTTCTTTTTCTGTGGAATGATTGTACAACATACATCTTTAATAGACAAAAAAACCCAAGAATCAACACAAAATTATACATACAGGGTCAAAAATCTGCATATACCTACTTAGATTATTAATTCAGTGGTGCTGAAAGTTCCAAATTGTCTTTTAATTTGCCAAGGCCAAGGCCTCTTAACTTCCTGTTAGCGATCATGACTGACTACAGCTGGTAGCTTCTCTGCACAACATAAAAAGGGTTTGTTTGACAGGACTCACTGGATTGACCAACAGTGCAATGGGAAAGACCAAGGGGCTCAGTGCAGATCTGAGAAAGAGGATCATAGATTTATACAACTCAGGTATGTCTCTTGGAGCCATTTCTAAACAACTGCAGATTCCAAGATCATCAGTTCAAACATAAGAACAAGTTATTGGAAAGTGTAGCCACTTTGCCAAGACACTTTGCTGGAAGAAAACCCAAACTGTCACCCTCAGCTAAGAGGAAATTGGTTTGGATGGTCAGGAACAACCCGGGAACCACCAAGACACAGGCCTGCCATGAACTGGAAGCTGCTGCAACACCAGGGTCACTGTTCACAGTCAAGTGAGTTTTACATCTCCATGGACTGAGAGGCTGCCGTTCAAGAAAGAAGCCCCTGCTCAAAAACTGACACCTTCAAGCTTGTCTAAAATTTGCAGCTGACCACATGGACAAAGAAAAAGCCTTCTAGAGGAAAGTTTAATGGGCAGATGACACAAAAATTGAGTTGTTTAGCCACAATGACCAGAGGTACAGAGGAACACTGTACTAAATGTTTAGCATGGTGGTGGTAGCATCATGCTCTGGGGCTGTTTTGCTGCCAGTGGAACTGGTGCATTGTACAAAGTGGAAGGAATAATGAAGAACCTCAGAATTCTTCAGCATAACCTTCAAGCACAATTGGGTGTTCCAATAGGACAATGACCCCAAACACACTTTAAAGCTGGTTGTGGAATGGATAAAGCAGGCCATCATTAAGCTTAAAACAAATTGTGACCTCAACCCTATTGGGTTATTATGGCACCATAAAGATGACTTCTCTGCCAATACCAAGTCACAATACCTGATATCAAAATGATACTATGTACACACTCGCTGTAGTGACTCACCAGGAAGCCGGACTTGTTGTCAAGCAGGCAGCGTACTCGAGCGATGAAGCAGCGAGTGAGGAATGGAGACAGTTCAGTAGGGACGCTATCTAGGTCTTGGGTGTTAAACAGACTTCTCACCATGTAGTCTTCATCTATACATACATGATTCAAAACCAGAAAATTATTGATAAAAAATATTCTACTCATTCATTAGCATACATTTTACTTTTTATGGTGCAGTCTAAAAGTGGACCATTACTAAAAATCTTGCCTCTTTATTAATATGTATTATTTTCCTGTAAAACCCTTTACAAGTATATCAAAGAGTATTATGTAATATAAAATGCAATGTAAAATGCATACAGATGTAAGATGGCAGTCTAGCCCAAAGTAAATATCACTTACATTTTCTTAGGACTTTAACTGATTACATCACTCAAGATATTACCTGGTTACAGTTTTGTCATAACCAGAAATGTAAAAACTAAACACAGTTCAGCCATCTGCCTGGGTGTAAAGGTGGCTTTCTAGTAATTACACACACACACACACACACACACACACACACACACACACACACACAC